>JBAMBJ010003119.1:0-10938 GCA_037043495.1 Drosophila recens | reverse complement strand
ACTTAAGTCTTTGTATGACGATCAAGCACCATCCTATAGCACCGTGAAAAACTGGTATAACGAATTTAATCGTGGTCGCAGTTCGCTCAACGACGAATTCCGTGAAGGTCGTCCAAAAACGTCCGTTGTGCCAGAGAACATTGATGCCGTGCGTGAACTAATAATGCAAGATCGTCATGTGACATACCGGGAGATAGAGGCATCCTTGGGCATTTCTCCCACCAGCATACATTCGATATTACATAAACACCTGACCGTAAAAAAGGTTTGTTGTCGTTGGATCCCGCACAATTTGACAATCGCTCAAAAAAAGGCTCGTGTCGATTGGTGCAAAGAAATGTTGAAAAAATACGATCGCGGTGCTTCAAAAGATGTTCATAAGATCGTCACAGGTGACGAATCTTGGATCTTTGCGCATGAGCCCGAAACAAAACAACAATCGACCGTGTGGGCCTTCGAAGACGAGCCAAATCCAACGAAAGTTGTTCGTGGAAGAAGCACTTCGAAGCAAATGGTCGCCTGTTTCTTCGGCAAAACTGGTCATGTGGCGACTGTTCCGCTTGAGCAACGAAGGACGGTCAATTCTGAGTGGTACACCACAATTTGTTTGCCTGAAGTCTTCGGAGAAATTCGAAAAACAAACAAGAGAAGACGAATCATTCTTCACCATGACAACGCGAGCTCTCACACATCGGCTCAAACCAGCGCCTTTTTGACCGGCCAAAACGTCGAATTGATGGGTCATCCGCCGTACAGCCCTGACTTGGCACCCAATGACTTCTTTTTATTCCCGCACATCAAGAAAAAAATGCGTGGTCAACGATTTTCGTGCCCAGAAGATGCTGTTGAAGCGTTCAAAAACCATGTTTTGGAGGTGTCTCAATCGGAGTGGAAAAAGTGCTTCGACAATTACCTGGAGCTACACGCAAAAGTGTATAAATCAGGCTGGAGAATACTTTGAAAAACAATAAAACAATTTTTGATGATAAATATTCGCATTTTCATTATTAGGGCCAGAAATATATATAGCAGCCTCGTATAATAATAGATATTATTACATTTTATGTTGACCATAATTTTTGTCGAATCTAACCTCAATATAGCTGTGTTTCGTGGAGTATATCTAGCAAGATAAACGTGGATTATAAAAAGTGCTATTGTGGTAGTATGCGTTATTATGTATATATTTATGTAGAGTTTAAATCATAAGCGGAATTTTGCGGATTTTCGAAATACTCCAGTAGAAGTTGGTGTGTTTTTATGCTTGATAATTGGATACTTCCCAGGTGTTAGATGGGGAGGGGGGTAGGAACATGGTCAAATGAAAAAACAAAGAAAATTATAAATTCTAGTTTAGTCTGATTAGCAATTATGCAAAGTTTGAAATATTTTCCTTTATTTTGAAGCTTTTTAAAAAAAAATATACATTTTTCAATGAGTCGTGGAAAAAGCGAAAAGGAGGTCCATTTTTTTTAGGTCCAACTAAAAAACCGAAAAAATTATAAATTGTACTTTAGCCTAACTAAGATTCATGCCAAGTTTCAAGTCTCTAGCTTTTCATTACGATTTTATATAAATATATTACACTTTTTTTTCATAGTCATAGTGGGAGGGGGAGGTGAAAGCATGGTCCAAATCTAAAAAAAAAAATTCAAAATTTGCAAATAATATGAATAGGAAATTCTCCAAGTTTCAAGTTTCTAGCTTTAAGATTAGAGTTTTTGCCAAAAAACGGGCGATTCCGCCCAATGTGCACTGGGCTCAAATGTCTTTTATTTTTTAAATGAGCTATAGTTTAATTTAAGAGGAAAGAAGTTCCTCAAGGAACCTTTTTACAGATATATGAAAATGTATCTTTTTTTTAAGAGGGCTTAAGACCGTAGCCATAACGATGACCGGTAACTGATAATAGCCGGTTGAAATTGGTAACCGTAACTGATGCCGAAATAACCGTATAAAAAAAACCGAATGCATAACTTAGGTTCGGTCAAGCAATAAATTAAAACTAAATATGATTTTTATTTCTAATTGTATTTTGATCCTAATAAAACGATCTTTATTTTTGATATTTTTAAATATATTTTTGTCCCAAATTTGCGTATCTTTAATATTTAATATTTATTTTTGTGAACCGAAATCAAACCAGTATTTCGGAGCCGAAACATATAAAAAATGGTAAGCGTTACGTAACCGATACACAAAAGTTTTTGAGCAGCCGAAACCCCAAATGCGAAAATAACCAAAACCATACCAGTATTCGAAACCGAAACCAATATTCGTTTTTGATAGCCTAGTATAAAAATTAGGAGACATTTAATCTCTTGGGCAGTACTTTTACCATACCATTTCTTCAAAATGTTTTAAAATTTTGAATACAAAATTTGTAACTTTTTCCTTTTTCCTGTAATTACATAATTTTACTAATTAAGCGTAGCTTAAAGTATCATAAATACATATGATATATGATATGGTGGTTCGATTTCAACAATTATTTTATCGGATATGCAGACAATACAAGATACAGAATTTATAAGTTTAGTTTAGATATATTTAAGAACAAATACAATTTCATACAAATACATATAACCCATAATTTTTATAGTGTTCCTAACAAAAATAAACAACAACACAAATAAATATTGAGCCCAGCTCGTATTTATTGTAAAAAAAATTATTGCTAATTAACATTACACTCACTTGTCGGGCTCACTTGCAATATTTAACTACCCACCCCTGTTCAAAAATATAATTAAACATGTAAATGTGATAATTTAATTATAATTTAAATAGTTGTTATTCGTTTTAATAATATTTGTATATTCATGTATATAAAATAATTGTCTTTCACTTTATTTTCTAAAAAATTTGTAATTCACTTGTTTACCATAAACTTCGAAAAATGCGCCAATCATGTTATCGATAGCGTGCTATTCGCACACAGAAATATCGCACACACCAAGTTCGAATATCGATTAATCGATTACTAATATATCCGTGTTTACATATTTTCTGCAAAACAAAAAGTTCACAAAATGAAGCGTATGTGTTGAAAATGTCAAACAATGACAAAATAACGACAATAATCTGATTATGATACTATTGCAATGGATATGTAATCGCTTTGTATCTTTATTTGGAATAATATCGTTGCTCTTTGCAATCTACTACTATGGTCAGCTGACGACTCGCGGTAAGTCGACATTGTGTGAATTAAACAAATTGTAACAAAAAACTAACGAATGATACATAAATTCCAGGTAAGCGGCATGCGACAAGAACTCCGCCCAATCCCGAGGTACCGCTGCCGCCATCCAGCTCCAAGTTGCATCGATTCAAGGAAGCGGCTATTTGCTCTGACAGCAATGAGTGCAGTCTCATAGCGAGGTATGTACATTAGAGTGGGTCAATTTTTTCGATTTTAAGCGGTTGTCAAAATCGCAATCTACGACGAATTCTAAGAAGATTTGCCCAAGAAACCATGGGTCTAAAGTCAAAATCGAGCTTCCGATTTTTGACGAGAAATTATGATAATTTTTGACTTTTCATACGATTTCCCATATTTCACGCTAAAAATCGGAAGCTCGATTTTGACTTTAGACCCATGGTTTCTAGGGCAAATCTTCTTAGAATTCGTCGTAGATTACGATTTTGACAACCGCTTAAAATCGAAAAAAATATATTTTTGCTCCATACAAATTGACCCACTCTAATGTACATACATATTCACATTCATACATACTTACAGTTCATGCATTTAGCACACAATTTATTCTCACACCCTTTTTCTTAAATTTTTGTACTAAATTATTATGCTTGTTAGACTATTGTAAATCAAGTTCTTATGGTTAACTTACATACAATGGCGAACATATTTATTGGCACAGCAAACATTTTGAGATTTGGGGGCTTAATTGTTCCCCTATCGTTAACATATTGGTATCAATGGAAAGGTCACTTAAATTCCGTTTGAATGATACAAACTTTACAACTTTCCTTAACCCATTAAGTACCCTTCGAAAATTTCGAATTTATGTAAAAGTCAATTTTCGAAACTTTTTTCCTCGATTTTTTACCAAAAATTTGTTGATGCAAAAAAATTCTTTAAACAATTTAAGGAGTGACTGCAAAAAAAATTTTTCAAAAATACAGTCGAACTTCCCTAACTCGAAGTTTCTCTAACTCGAACAAAATCGAGTGGCAATACTAGGCAAATTTCATACAATTCTACTTCCCTAACTCGAAGTCTCCCTAGCTCGAACTATTTTCGTGGATAATGGTGATTCGAGTTAGGGAAGTTCGACTGTATTTTTGCTAGTATTTTTTATAATTTTTTGAAAATCCTAAAAATTACCATTTTAACCCCTTTTTCCTACTTTTTACATAAAAAGTGCCTTTTTAGCAATTTTCAAAAAATTATAAAAAATACTAGCAAAAATATTTTTGAAAATTTTTTATTATCAAAACATTAAGTTTATATAACCTTCATGAATCTTATTATATTTATATGATATAGGGATGCCCTGAGACGGGGTGGCAGCGTGGTGGATGCTGCACTTGCCGCACTGCTCTGCAATGGATTGATTGGCATGCAGAGCATGGGACTTGGCGGCGGCATGCTGATGAACATTTATGTGCATAAGGAGCGACGATCATATAGCATACTCAGTCGTGAATTGGCGCCACAATCAGCAAGATCCGAGAAGTGGGCCAGCTTCGAGAATGAGCAGGAGTTCAGGCAATCCAGCTGGTCAATTGCAGTTCCCACTGAGCTACTGGGATATGCACTGGCTCACGAGCGTTACGGCAAACTGCCGTGGCAGCAATTGGTGGCACCAACTCTGGCATTGTGCCACAGTGGATATTACCTCTACAAGCATCAGCGGGATGCACTCCTCATCAACGAGCATATGGTCAAAAGTGATGCCCTATTGCGACAAATGTTTGTGGATCCAGTTTCGGGGGAATTTCGGCACATCGGCAGTCACATTCAACCGCCCAAGCAATTATGTGCTACCTATGAAAGCATTTCCCAAGAAGGACCGCGCAGCTTCTATAACGGATCATTACTTGCGAAACTCTATTCGGACTTACACGATATGGGCAGCAGTATTACAAAAGCAGACTTGCGAGACGCACAAGCGCAGCTAAAGGAATCAGTTGTTATTCCTTTGGATGAGTTTGATCTGCATTTGACTCCGCCACCAGGAAGTGGCCATATCCTGGGCCTTATAATGAACATTCTACGGGAATATCGCAAGGACTTTGCAGCAACGGATAAATTGGATTCCTTATCTATTCATCGCATTGTTGAGGCCATGAAATTTGGCTTTGTTCAACGTTGGCAGTTAGACGATACAGCCGACGAACAGGTTGAATATATTTATATATCTCTCTCTCTCTTTCTAATTGTTCTATGTCGCATCTGTCTGTCTCTGTTGATTTCATGTGCAAACGAATTGTCTTTTGGAAAAAAGAGATATGCTCACAAATTTTAGAAAATTACATAAAAATTAGCATACCATTTTTATCTCTTCCAAACTTTTGTAATATTCAAAGTTGCTTTTTTACATATGTATGTATGTAGTTATATTTCTTTTGAAGCAACTAGGCACATTGCAGTTGAGCCTACAGTGGCTCACAGCTTATTTAGACCAGCACAAAAAGCAACTTTAATCAAGATCTTCAATTACAACTAACTAAAACACAAACCTAATCAAAAGTATTTGAGTTTTTGTAAAAATCCACTTTTTCAACCTTTATCCTTGATATTTAAAAAAAATATTTGGATGCAAAAAGTTTCTTTAAACAATTCCTATAGTGACTGCAAAAAGAAATTTTCAAAAATCTCTTCGCTGGTATTTTTTATAATTTCAATATCTCTCAATATCGAATGTCTTTATTTATACAGAAAGTTGTCTGATCTAGTGATTGTGTGTAGGTGATTAAAAAGGGACTAAGCTCCCAGATAGGTTACGAGAGAGATTAGATGCGAATAGTGAAATGCCTCCAACAGAAACATTTTCATATAATCTTAAATGTTGAATAGCCTTTTTAATGAAGATTTGTCTTTAACCCCTTTAGTTACTGGCAAACCTAACAAGTTCAACGTTGTCTGCTCGCATTGCCCAGTTGATTGATGCTGGACAAACCTATAACAGCTCGGAGCACTATGGGGCAACTGGAAAAATCTATTCCCGGGCTGAACACGGCACATCTCACATCTCAGTGCTACACAATGGCGATGCTGTTTCAGTGACCAGTTCCATCAACTATTAGTGAGTGAGAACTGCAAGACATTTACCACAAATCATCCTTGAATCATTATGATCACAAATCTTCCAGTTTCGGCAGCGGACGCATGGGAAAACGCACAGGTGTTTTGTTCAATAATGGAATGTCCGACTACTCCACGAGGCACTTGAAGAACTACTTTGATTTGCCGTTTGTTGAGGGCATCAACGTGTTGGGTCGTGCAGCCAGATCCAGTTCCATGTCATCGATGTCGCCAGTCATTGTCACCGAACGTGCCACTGGCCAGGTGCGTCTGGTTGTGGGAGCAGCGGGTGGCACGAAAATCATTACAGCTCTCGTGCCGCTTTTGGTGCGCATTCTGTGGCAAGGTGCGGACATTAAAAGTGCCATCGATGCGAATCGTTTCCATCATCAAATGCTGCCCAATGTGCTGCAGTACGAATACGGCATGTTGCAGGCGGAAGTGGCAAGTCTGCAGTCGAAGGGACATCAATGTGAACGCTATAGGAATCGTGGCTCTGTCATTTGTGGAATTGCCAAAGACAAAAGTGGAATTGCCGTCAATTCGGACTATAGGAAATTGGGCGGAGTGGCGGGATTTTAGCGCAAGCGAAATGAAATATTTTATGACAAATTTAAACTAATTTTAAATAATAATTTCAATCTGGTGAATACAAAATCAAATTGTTTTTTTCAATTTTGATCACTTTTTATAGATTTAAACTGCCTGAAAAACCAATTTGTTTTAAGACAAGAGAGTTTTTTTGTGGTAAATACATAATTACTTATATGTTTTGCAACTAATGTTCAATAAGTCAATTCATTTTTAAATCAATTTATTTAAATTTAATAATTGAGTTGATTTTTTGTTAGCTATGCTCATGCAATTTTAGATCTTGAATTATGTATGTATGTATTTGTATGCATATTAATGTGTGTGTGTGTGCGTGTGTTGTGTTTGTTGTGCCTAATTGAAAATGCTATCAGTACGTTTGTTTTCGTCTTTTTTTTTTTGTTAAATAGTTGGAGTTAGGATCGAGATCGAGATTGAGATCGTTCCCGCTCTCAGTAGGAATTCGTAGTAAGCTCTAATTGTTCTATGCGTTTTTATATAGTTCTATAGTATATGGTATATAAGGTAGGTAATAGTAGTAGTAGTAGTAGTTGTGTTTATGTGTGTGTGTGTGAGTTAAGAGAAGGAACCGTTTTTTGTCTTTATGTGTTGAGAGTATTATTCATAAAGCTACAAATAATTGAGCAATAAACGTTACAATATTACGTAACGTATCAATAAATGTGTGTATATATGTATGTATGTATCAGTTGTTTAACTACATATACATATATGTATATATAGATCAACTATGTATGTATAAGTACAATGGTATGTATAAAAAAATGCAAACAACAATATCAGTCTGTTGCACATATGTCTATATACATATTTTAAATTGCAACAACAACATCTCTCTCACTCCCCATTTTGCTTCTTCCTTTCCTTTTTTGCTCTCCTCCACTTAGTTTTAGGGCCAGGCAAAGTTAATGCCAGTTAATTGATAAAACTTATTGTTAAATGGCCTATAGAATTCTCTTAGGCGCTCGATGGCATTGACATCGATATGCGGATGATTCCGTCCCTTCGTCTTGCCCAGACAATGGGGCGTTGACCTGGCCTCCGATTTGAACAGACATGGGAATCCCTTGGTCGCATTGAAATAGAAATGTTTCTCCGTGACGACACGCTTCAGGCCCAAGAAATCCTGCACTCGTCCAATCTCATAGGCCGGATCCATGATCAGTCTCTCGCCGCTGATGAACAGCAGCTGCGAGAGCGGAAAATAGAGCAGCCAACGCTCCAAATACCGAGCGTAGACTCCGATCTTGACCGGCCCCCAGTTGGTGTCCACCACCGAGTAGCTGCCATTGACAAAGGCCAGTTGCTCGAAGCGCTTCATGTCCGCCTTCTTGCTCGCCGCCTGCGTGTAATCCGAAATGGCCCTCGTCACTGGATCACGCACCACAATCAGGAGTCTATGGATAGCAAGATGTTAAGTATATTTTTTTATTAATTTCCATTTATTTAACGTGCAATTAATTGAATATAAATTAAATCTATGCATATTTATTAAAATACTTCAAATGTTAATATTGAAATAAAATATAAATTTTAAAGAAATATACAAAAATTAAACATTAGGATAAAGTTTCAAGGTCCTCAACATATTGGAATAAATCCCACATTTATTGTCAGAATTCAAGGAATAAGTAGTAAGAAGAGCTGAGACACACAGTACTTATTCTGTATAAAAGTAAATTAAAATCAAAAAGGATATATTTGCCTTCTTTCTTTGTCTAGATCAGCGGTGGGCACGCATGGGCTCCGGGAGCTGGCAGCTGCTCCCGAATTCAGATTTTGTGCCCACCGCTGGTCTAGATGCTTGATGAAATTTTTTCTTGAATAAATTTAAAATTGTCTTGTCTTGTACGATCGGGACGAAATCTAATCACATCGACAACAAGATACATATCAAGTTATATCTTAAGCCTCTAGCTTTAAAATTTATCTCGTAATTCGTATTTTTCCATGCAAAATTAAAAAAAAAAAACTTGCACTTCGTTTGCCCGTGCATACAAGGAATCGTCATGTCAAATTTGGTGCTTCTAGCTCTCACCATCTCTGAGGTCCTTTCGTTGTTACAGATAGACAAACGATCGAACGAAAATATATATTCAAGCCTGTTCCAGTAATCTCTTTTTACTATTTAGCATTTAGTGATATGCATTTATTCATTTTGAATTTACATAGACTAAGTGTTTGAAAATCAACTCATCAACTCAAAGTGATATCAGTCCGCTAAATATAGCCGAGATTGTATAAGAGCAGGTTAAAGAACTTTAATTCCGACAAATCTTATCGAAAGTGAAATTTGGAACAGACCTGATTAATACAAATACTATTTAAAAAAGAATATACATATAAAAATAAACTAAAATGTAGACGAACGTGACTATATCGAATTAATTGTTGATGCTGATCAAATAATATACATATGTATGTATGTACAGCCATGCTCATACAATTGGCACATAAAAAAAAGTATATTCTATTCGTCTATTTCTCAAAATGTTCATCACTTGCTTTTACAATTTTGCATGCAACTGTTAATTGGGTTCATGTACTATATGCTTTACTGTTAATTTTTGCGAAATCCTTATTGGGTTTTTTTTAAATTTAATTTTCGTTGGCCTAGTGTGACTTTTGGGTGCTCACAGAATTGGCACATAAAGTTTGAGGAGTGGTTTTTTTCGTAAAGGGCACTTGGTCTTCATATTTTTATTTAATTTTCGTTAAATTTTATTTAACTCCATTGAATTTATGCAAAAATGGGCAGCGGAAAGACTTGCACTGTTGGAAAACGTAGACTTGTTTATCAACTTAGTCAGTCGATAAAGACATCGGCTGAAATAGCTCAGATAATAAAAAGTTTCAGGAAAATGGTCAATAATACACTTGCATTAGCCCAAAGGAGTACTTCATATTTAAATGAAAACAATGTTAAGGAGCCAAAGCCTCAAAAGACCGATTCCAGCATCGACAGGATCATAGTATGAAAAGTAACAGTGTCCATTTTAAGTCGGTTCGTGCAATAATGGTGGAAATCAATAAATAATATGGTCTCAACCTATACAGAAATCTAGTGCCCAGAAGATTAATCAAAGCATTGCTCTTTGGGCCTATCAGCAGAAGAGTACCGCTCCTGTCAAAGCTGAACATAAAGAGACGATTATGCTTTGCAAAGGCCTACAAGGGCAAAGGTGCACCATTTTGAAAAAAAGTGTTGTGGAATGATGAAAACAAAATAAATTAGATGGGACTTGATCGGAAACTATTTTTGAGTCGCCAAAAAAGCCATGCTCTATATACAAGATGCCCAACCAAAACCATCAAGCATTTTTGAGTCGAATAATGTGTTGGGTTGCATTTGCTTGGCACGGTGTGGGCCTGCTCGCCTAGGTTAATGATAATATGGACCGATTTCAATATTTAGACATTATAAAGAACTCAATGGAATCTTATGAATTTGAGATTATGCCTGTGAAGTGGACTTTTATGCCCGACAATGACCCTAAGCATATTTATGAAGTGTTTTTACAAAGAAAGGTTCGGGTTATGGACTCTCCGTCATAAAGCCCAGACTTAAATACTATTGAGATCCTTAGGAACGATGTTAAAGTAGCCGTTTCCAAAAAAAAAATTTAAAACTTTGGATGATTTGTGGGCTGGAGCTCAACGAGCTTGGTATTCGATCCCAAGGGAAACTTGGCAAAAGCTGGCATTAAGTATGAGTCGAAGATGTCAAGCAGTTATGGATAATTGTGGATATAGTACCAAATACTAAAGCCGAGTATTATTTTCCTTTCGAAAACATCATCCGTTAATTTTTAAAATTTATTTGTTTGAAAATGTGCCAATTATATGAGCAGGCAAATTTTGAGTTTTTCGTTGAGTTATTTCATTTTTTTTACATAAAGGATCTCAATTGAAATTTGTTTTCTTTTTTAATAAACTAACATAATAGGCTACAAAATGCCATTAAACTTTTGTACCTTACTATTACCATTTAATAAAAAAAATCATCTTTTATTTGTTTATTTTATTTGTGCCAATTATATGAGCATGGCTGT
>JBAMBJ010003116.1:2500-27444 GCA_037043495.1 Drosophila recens | reverse complement strand
ACGAGTTGACCGCCTCATCCGTCAGTATTTTAGCAAAGGACGTTGTCAGCCCATTGCGATAAAATTCCACACACGGCTCACAATCATGATCGACGCCTAAAAGCAAACATGACAATGTTATCGAGATGAATCCCATTTTCCGACTTCATTTACTTACCAGCCTGAGCCAATTCAATGGCGGCATTCAGCAGCACCTCCAGCTCCTGCTCGGGCAACACGGGCACCACCCAACGGGGATTGGATATCTTCTGTGTGAGCGAGCGCAGCTTAGCGGTTGGAAATGACGCTATCAGCTTCTCCGGCGACCTGCACAAAAATCGAAAGCAAAAACAAATGAACTTTAAATACCAATTTTATGTTTGTTTGTTTCTATTTTCGGCGTGTGTTTATTACGCCGAGGGCGTCAAGGGGTGGGTGGCGAGGGGAGGGGTGTCTGAGTCAGTTTGGCCCGTAAGTAGATAAGCGATAATTGTTCTTTGTTTTGTTATTATCGTCGCCTTTCGTGTTTATTACTTGGATTGCCCATCTGGCCTAGCTTTGAAAGTACATAGCTAACTTACTACTAGCACGCATACACACACACACACACACACACACACACTCACACGGTGTGTGTATAAATGTATTCGTTAAAACTCGTGATTTGAATATCTTTGCGACGTTGACACAAGCAACAATTTAAATCAATAAACGTAATGATTATAATTAAAAACAAAAAAGTTGTTAAATACAAAATATTTGCTGAATATAAATAAACAAATTAATATTTGAATCTACATTAAAAATATAAAATAATAATAAAGTTTTAATTTATATTTATAAAAGTAATTTTCAGTTTTTCGAATCAAAATGGAATGCAAATATCTTTCTCACGAGGATTATATACAATTAAATTTATGTTCAATGTCCAATTCAATTCAGTTACAATAATATTTGAATAATTTTCGCATTGAGAACACAAACTGCGCATAAGTAAACAATATATTTTTATACAACCAATTTGGGGTATAAAGTACAAATAGAAACTGGCCAAAACGGAGCTGTTAATTAGGACCATAAACTACGCACTAATTATGTTGTTTGTTTAATTATGCACTTACACTGCCGTTGCATTGCTCTCCGGATTACAACCAGTGGCTGTTGTTGACGCATCCGTGACTTGGGCAGCCTGCAGGTGCTCCTGACTGTTGTTGGTGTTGCTGTTGTTGGAATCACCGCCACTGCTCGACATGTTTGATGTTGTGACGCCTGTTGTGTCCGTGCCTGTGGCTGATACGGAGCCAGTACCACTCACAGTGCCACTGCCAGTTCCAGCGCTTTGAGCTGTGCTCGATATTCCAGTCGTGGTGGAGCTGCTGCTGTTGGTTGTGGTGGCTTGGCCAGTTCCTGTTCCCGATCCCGTTCCTGTGCCCTGCCGGCGCGTATCGAATGTCATTGTGGCGCCTTTTGGCTGCACGAGCGTCACAAATGCTTAACGCCGTCGTCGTTTGTTGTGCTCAGATGTGTGTGTGTATGTGTGTGTAGTTTATATGCTCGTAATTCTACAGAAGTCTACGATGGGCGGCTTTGGCGTTTGACTATTGACTATGGTTATGGCAGTCCTGGTTCCAAAGAGACTGAGAGGGTTGCACTCCCCTTTCCACAGTTCCACTTGTTGTTATGGTTGTTGTTGTTGTTTTTGTTGTTGTGGGGGGCTTGGGGTAACTTATCAAATGAATGAATTATGATTGTAACCCAATGTACATAGGCACTGTTGGTCGGCGTCGTCTCTCAGTTTATCGTCGACGACGTTCGAAAACCTTTTCAAGTTTCTTCTTGGCTTTGGATTTTTTTTCCTATTGTTGTAGTGCCAATAAGAATATTGTTCTTGTTCTTCCTCTTGTTGTTGCTGGTTGTGGTGTTGTTGTTGTTGTTTGTGCATGCACTGCTGCTGTTTGCGGCGCGCTGCGTTTAGTTTACATATTTCTCCTCAACGGACACAATTGCAAAAATCTATAAACTGCAACGAATCAAGAATAAAAGAAGAATGAGCAAATGAATAAGAGCACACAAAGGAGTCCGAAAAAACACTCGCACAACACACACATACACACAAACACGAACATACAAGCGCACACACACACACATATACACAGGCGCACGCACGAACGAAAAGAGCGAGCGCAAATTGTGGCATGAGAGTGCCGAGAGTGGGGTTTTAATATGAAAAATCAATATTATTTAATAGACGGGGGTCAGAGACGACTGGAGGAGCCACAGTCGAGCCGAACAGTACCCAAATACATATACAAATGTATGTAAATACATATGTATGTATGTACATACATTTGAATATGAATATTCACACCCATGCACATCATAAACTCTCTCGCACACCTACACAGCGACAGTGTGAATTTCATTTAATGTTGTTATTGTCGTTTTACGTTGTTCTTTTCATGCTTATATATTTATTTATTTGTTTTTTTTTTCTTTTTAGACAAACAAAGATTTTTGCTTTTTCCCAAAATTACATCACTGCCGCTGCGTTGTGGATCTGCCACAGCCCCAACCCGAACCCGGCACATCCGCCGGGAGACCATAAGAAAAATTGTAAGAGCAACCACTAATTTTTCGCGAAGCTTGTAGTGCCTACCGCAGAAAATGATTTCCAGACCTGGGGTCGTCAGTTTGCTCCCACTTCTTCTTGCTATTTTCTTACTTCTTGATTCTATTCTTGCAGCCGTCAAAGCAGCTCGAAACTTATATTTTCAACAATCTGACAACTGACGTGCAAACTTATCATTTGAGCAATTGTTCGTTGTCAACACTGCACACAAATGTACGTACATATGTCGTCTGTACATAAATTCATACATACATATGTACATGTAGATTGAGGGCAGGGGGAGGGCATGGACCCGCACAAGTGCAGCAACGACGGACGGACCTAGAATCGCGTTGGTATGTGTGTAATCAGTATAAGGAATGCAAAATTGACTATTCTACATTAGGTTTTTCCATTTTATTTCGTATTTTGTGATGCAGGACGACGTTTTGCAGTTTTTTTTGCTACATTTTTCTCATTCAATATACACACACACAAACATCTATACATCTACACTCACACACACACAGATGTAGTCACCAAATCGTTTTGCTTTTGCACAACTCACCATTTTGTGCATCCGCCCTAAAAACACTGTGCGTTTTTGTTAATATACGCATTAATTTACACTGTCGCACTTAAATGCCACGGTATATGCACTCACACTCGGTCTGGGCTTGGCTGTTAAAGTTTCATAGTTGCAGCACAAATTATTAGAAACTAATTATGTATCTTATTTTTTTGCAATTTTTGCTGGCTGGCTCTCCTAAGCTTTACAAATCAGCCGGCCGATAGCCAAAATGGCGTCTCCGTTGGTGATGGTCAATATTTTCAATTGTTGCTGTTTTTTGTTGATGCTCTGGCGTATTGCCCATCAAATTTGAATAACTTATTCTATTTTATTATTCTACTTTAAATTCTAATATTGGATTTAATTAATTATTTAACTTGTGTAGACGGCCGATAGAATGTGGTAGCCGGCCGATTGTCGACCTACCTATACTAAATATCGATTACAAAAAATCACTATTAGCACACCTGGTCAGTATCGGCAGGCCGCCACTCACATTTTATTTTCATAAAAAATTAGCCCATGGACTTTTCAGTTTTGAGTTGAATTTTCATTTGGTACAAGCAAGCGTATATTGTTGCCAAAAATTAAATGTACTACAAGATTATGAGTAAAGTTTGAAAGAAGAGAATCTACAAATATTTATCATTTAAAAGTGTAACGACAAAAGAACAGATCTGTTCACACATCACGAAACAAGTTCATGAATTTTCTCCCACAATAAGTTGAACTGAACTTGTTCGGAGCAACCACCGAAAAAAATTGATAATTTAACAAATATAAATGTCGATAATATTTCGACACGATAATATTTTATTGCAAGTGCAATAGCTCATAAAAAATTTAAAATTATTTGAAAGATAATTAAATAAAAATTGACAAACTGCTAAATGAACAAATGCCTGAACAAGCTCGTTAGCTCATCTTGATGACCCGTTCACTTGAGCTTTCTCAGAACGAAAAGACACAAATCTGTATAAAAACATTTTTTTTTGTAACGATAATGAATACCGCCGTGGCATAAAGAAATATGTATAATTATTTAGATCGTTGCCCTGGCATTTATTGTGGTCGTTCGCTGCTTGATAATGGCACTTGGAGCAGCTGCGGAGTTTGTCCCCGAGGATCACGGGTAGGACTGTGTTTTTGTTGATTGTTTTGATTGTTGTTTGTTGCATTGTTTGCTCTCTCTCTTTCTCTCTCTCAGGTGAACGCTAGCTATGCGTGCACTCCCTGCCGCGACGAGCTGACCACGTATTCCTGGCTGTATCTCGGCTTTATGACCATGCTGCCACTAATGATGCACTGCTTCTTTATCGATATGGATGCCAAAGATCGTAAATTTTCACGCAAGCAATTAATTCTCACAGCGAGCGCCTTTATTGAGGTGGCTCTTGCAGCAATACTGGCGACTCTCTTTATGGAACCCATGTGGGAGATGCGCTTGTATGCGTGCGAGGTGCGCAAGCTCACCGACTGGTACACATTGTTCTACAATCCCAATCCCAATTATGAATCCACATACCATTGCACACAGGAGGCCGTCTATCCGTTGTAAGTAAATGATGGCAAATGAAATTTATGAATATCTTTGTAATTTATCCCTTTTTATTTGGTGGCAGGCAAACTATTGTCTTGGTGTATTACTTTTTGTGTCTGCTTAACATGTTCCTCATACGGCCCGTAATCAGTTCCATGTTCGATGTGCGCGGCAAGGCTCCAATTTACTCCGCCCTCTATTTCCTGCCGCTGCTTACATTGATTCACGGCACCTGCTGCGGCTTGATTTGTAAGTCAGCCCCTCATCCAATTTCAGTGGAGTCTTAATAAATAGCTCTTGTTTTAGATTACTCGTTTCCCTATCTAAGCATTGCCATGTCCATGGTGGCCACGGCCATACACTACGCCATGAAGCTGGATCAGTCCCAGAAGGCGCTGCTCCTTTCGTCTGTGTGGGAAATGAAGAACGTTGTCATCATTTGTAAGTGTCAAGTGCAATTTCACTCTCGCATAAAAAAGCATTTAATAAGCTGTTTACTTTAGCTGTCCACTGGCTGCTGCTCGCGTTTGGAATCTCCTCATTGAATTACCATTATGCGTTATTGTGTCTGGTCCCGTTTCCGTCGCTGTTCTACATTGTGACTGTGCGCTTCACCGATCCTGGGGAGTTCCGTGAAATCGAGTCGCGCATTTGATCCGGCAACGTGCAAATGCAGATCTTTCATGCGAGAGGCGCTCGGCGCTCCACAGTTGTTATCTATGTGTAATTTAAGTGTTTAAATTATTTCCATTTAGCTCTTACATATGTATACACCTATATATATTTCATTAGTTTCATTTCGTCTTTTCGTTTTAATTAATTATACACATAATAATATTAAATACAAATCATCAGTTTCCCCTTCTCTAAATTAGTTTTTACACAATATATATTTCATGAATATATATATAAATATATATTGAATTTGCACGCCACGCTATATAAGATCCCCTTTGCTGCACACGGATAACCGGATAACGATCCATCTCAAATGGACATTTGCAGTTCCCAAAATTGCAAAACCAAGCCAAGATAACAAAGTTAAAGAATTTGTAAAAGCTAATGGTCGAAGTAGTAGAAACAATTCTCAATATCCATTCATAGAATACACATCGAAGTAATGAGTGTACATATGTGTGTGTGTTGTGTGTGTTTTTTTTTTAGGGCGAGGTGGGCGTGAAGGCTGCGGCTGCATCTGCGTCTGCTGCATATTAAATTCAGTTCCTCAATCCGATCTAATCCGTTGCGTCGGTGCTCGTTGGTGATTTATTGCGTTCCTCCAGAAATTTCAAGCGTCGCTTTCGCAGCTCGCTTAGCTCCGAGTTATCCTCGATTTCTACATCTAAACTCGCTGCATCTGTGGACGGCAGATCATCCTCCTCGGCGCCCAGATCTTCAATAGTAACTGTCTCTGCATTGCTCGCCAGAGTCGCACTCTTTGAAACGCTTATCTGATGTGCCTCCTGCGGCTTGGCCGGGCTTGTTGCGGCCACAGCTGCAGCAGCTGCTCTCGATGTGCTCGGCTTATCATAGACTGTTATTGAGCTGCTCTCTGTTGTTGTTGTTGTTGTAGTGGTTGTTGTCACTGGCTCGATAGTTGCAGCTTCTTCAGCAGCTGCAGCAGGAGCCAGGGGTGTCACTGATGGTAGTGCGGGCGGCGGCAAGCGCGCCATTAATCCCTGGTATTGTTGCATCAGAATGCTAGCGGAGTCCAGCATCAGCATAGTGTTTCGCAGCATCTTGAAGTATATGTACGTTAGTAAATGAATTCTTTCTTTAGAGTAGCAATCTTTACTTACCTTCAGGCGCTCCTCAATGTGCTTGCGTTGTGTGCCCTCCATGGCGAGCAGTTCCTCATCGCTAAACCTGGTCAGATCCAGCGGCATAGGCGGAGGCGGTCCAATTGGCGGCGTAAAGTAAGCAAAGGGTGGCTGCATCATGAACGGTGGCAGCATCGGAGGCGGCGCAAGTCCTGCCAGGTTGGGCAGCACATTTGGCAGACCAGCTAAGGCAGCAAAATTTAGTAAACATTGAAAACTAACGAAGAATGATAAAGAGACTTACTGGCATCTCCAAAAATGTCCGCAAAAGTTGGTGGCACCGCATTTCTGCCGGCTGTGCCATTTGCATGGGGCAGGCGAGCGTCCGGAGCAGCGGCTGCAGTTGCACCGGGCAGAGCAGTCGCTGCTGCTGGATTGACGGCAGCTGCTGGCTGAGCTGCAACTGGGACCGCTGGATTGGCAGCGGGTTCGTCAGCAGGACGGGGCATAGCTGTGGAATTGATAGCTGGGGTGCGCAGTATGTTGAGGCGACAAGTGGGACAGGTCTGCTGGCGCTGGAACCAAGAGCGCAGACAGGTCGTGTGGAAGATGTGACCGCACGGAAGCTTCTTCGAGTGATTGACCATATCCTCGCGACAAATGATGCAAATGTTGTCCGACTGGCGCAGCTCCTCGGGCGTTGCGTCCGGGTAAAGAGTGTTCATGTTGCGAATCGCGCGTCGCGACATAATAACATCATTGAGCGCCTTGCGGAAGTTGCGTATGGTGAAGAACATGGGTCGGAATACGAACATGGGCAGCGCGTATATCTTGGCCATAATGACAACAAACAGCAGATACAAGACCACCTTGATGAGACCAATAACCAGTTCCGTGTACAGCAGAAAGACCGCCTTATTCTCCCAGGGCGTATCCGTGCGCATTTCCGCAGCGTGAAGCACGTATTTAATTGCCGTGCTTGCGATTACGGTCAACAGAATCGCATACTCGAAGCCAAACACCAGCTGGACGGTGGGACCACGCACCAGGGTCGAGTTGTAGGCGTGTATGAGCAGCACATAGTCCAGAATGCCCAGCATGGTCAGCAGACTGCCAACGCGTATGTGAAATAGCCAGCCCAGCACCGGAGAACGCTCCATCTGCAAAGTATTATTGTATTTTTGATTATAAACTAATATTCAATAATTGTATGGTTTACTCACAAAGTCCACGCGTTCCTCGGCCAACCAATGGAATGATTTGAGAAATAGGAGCACCGTAAACAGAGCAACGAAGCGCGGATTGAAGTCATCCCGGAATACAGTGAAGGCCAAGCAGGTTTCCGTCAGCGCGTACCAGAAACGTTCCAGCAAATGCTCAAACTCCGCGGCCCGCAATGTGCCCAGAAATATCTGCAAATTGTAAATGCATAACTTTAATAAAAACAATCATAATACTGGTAAACAATTACATTACCTTGCGCAATAGTTTGCCAAACATAAATACAATCACAAAGAATTGTATGTAAATCACCTGCAAAGAACAAACGTAAGGAAAAATCAAATTCAAAATGCAATATTGAACAAATTTCGGTGCTTTTTTAGTTACCGCCATGGATGCATTGGATTTGGTAATGTAGACGACGGCCGGATAGAACTGCTGTTTCTGGTAGTAGGCGTTGCCAATAACGGCGCTGGTCAGCGCCATGCAAACACTCGAAATTAGCAGCTGCATATTAACGCAGTTGCTTGCGATGCCAGCCAATTGGCTGATCGTCTCCAAAAAGATGTTAATTTTGACTGTTTGCTGTGCACTCTTCGGTTCGGATAACGTCCAGCAAACACACTTGCGTTATTTGCTTCTAATTTTTAACGACGACGTTTTTTTCTATTGTACCGACATCGACACAATTAATTTTGACAATCCTCTCAGTTTTTACATATATATTTTTCGTTTTTCTTTCTCCTGTTTTCATTGTACACGTACACGACTCGTCAGTAATGGCGTTTAGCCATTCACATGTCAACGCCCGATCAGCTGTTCGTAAAACAGTGTGACCAGCGCACATTTTGCGAGGACTGCTTAAATTTAATTTTATATTTAATAAAATTGTTTACTTAAATGGTAAAAGTAATTGAAGTGTTGGGCTTAGTTAGTGTTGTTTGTTTAAAATAAACTGTCTTGAGAAATATAAGATAAAACGATTTGATTTAATTGCATATGCAAGCGCTGCCTAAAAGTATGCAAGAATGTCTGGGTTTTGGCCGTAATTTTTTTAATTCGTTTGTTTTAAATTAAATGTTACTGCTTGTCACTAAAACTTAATTTTACTAATAGTGGGATTCCGGTAAGCGTTTTAGATTTGGTTTAGATTATTTTAAACCAAATCTAAATCAGTTGACGGAACGACCCTTTTTGCACACTGATTAGTTTTAGATTTCGTGAACAGCTGACAGCCTGGGCGAACAACTGATTGACAACTAATGCCCTTTTCACACTGAGCAACATCTAACATCTGCCATCAAAATTTTGGATGTGCCTATAGTTTTACCCGTGCCGAAATTTCCCCATCCGTTACACCATCTCCTACTGATGTTCCTATTTCAAACGTTTCTAATCGGTTTGGAGCCGATTTTTTTCGAATGCTACACTAGAAATTTGCCATTCGGTACGAAAATGTAAACAATGTCAACTAAAATGAATGACAAAAACAAATGGAAAACAAACAAAACAATGAGAATTGGCTGTATCATGTAAGTAAAAATGATTTTAAATCGTTTTCACTTATACCTAATGGTCTTTATTTTAATTAAAAGAGCTCAAGAAAGGAATTGCTAGCAGAATATTGGAGATCTAAGAGAAGTGCTCAAGAGGCCCCACATTAATGGCGCATACGCTTGAAAACCAGATCTCCCAATGACTGGATAGATGTCCGCACAAAAATATGTAGACTTGCTGACTATGAACATCTGCAGTAAGTTTATGTAATTTATAATACTAGTACGTACATAATGTACAGGTAACGCTCCTCTTGCAGTTTTTCATGGAATATATGGAAGACTCGATCAAGTTTGATCTAGAGGTGCCTGCGTGGAGTACCAGTACCAGCACCTGCCAACACGATACCGAGTACCTGTAGCAAAGCGCCCCAAGCCGAGCAGGTTAGGATAGTTCGGATGTGGCTGCACGTGAAGAAAGAGGAGCGCAAATTTTGCGAGGACCATTATGGCCTTTACTTTAAGAAATAAATAAACAATTCAGTTTAAATAAATAAACAACTTAAAAATATATATTTTTGTTAAATTTTAAATTTAGTTTTTAATTAGAAGATTTGTAGTCGGTGTAAGGTATTTAAATTGGCAGTCAGCGACGGCCCGACTTCTTCGTCGACGTCGACCTTCTGCTCAGTCTTGACCATTTCGTTGGCTTTGTCGAATGCCACCAAACCTAGCCAATTCCTCATCAAAACTCATTTTATATGAAGAGCAAAATTTTCCACATTTGTTTACATAATTTTGACGTGAAGTGACAAATTGATGTTAGATGTTAGATGTTGACTATGTGAATCGGTGTTTCACATCTGCCATCATTCCCATGCATTCCTCGTAGATGTGCTCAGTGTAATTAGCCTATAAAAGTATAAAAAAAAGGCCAAAAAAGGAAATTTATTATTATTATTAAAAATGAAAATGTTTTTATTGAATATTCGCAGATTTCCAATGAAAACAAACACCAACTGTCACACAGCTGTTTAAAACCAAATCGAAATCAAAACGAAATCAGTCTCAGAGCTGATTTCACGAAATCAATTAGTAAGACCACATTTCCCCAATGTTCTCTGGGCACACTGAAAATGTTGTATGGAGCAGCTGTGAACAGCTGACTGCGAAATCTAAACCAAATCTAAAACGCTTATGGTACCATATTATGGTGTCTCATTCCTCCTCCTCCTCCTCCACCTTCTTGTTTTTCTCCTTCTGATTCTTCAAAGCTCTGGCGGCCTTCGCCTTAAGTTTACGCTCTTCTGCTTGAATTTGTTTAATTTCCACTTTTCTTAGTGCAATCTTATATTTCAGATGTAGATGAAATTTCTGGAAAGAAACTTATAATTAATTACGCGGTCTGCAAGAACCCCCTCCTTACTTACTTTGACGTGCCTGTGCAGGCTCCCTGTCTGGGAAAGTGTCACACGAAATACTTTCTCACTTGCGCAGATGAAGCATTCTACGTATATTTTGTTGTTGGGTGGCATCGGTCCTGCTTGGACTTTAAAAAGTCCGCACTCTTAAATTGCAGGCAACATGATATTTTACGATATTTAAATTTGATGCGCGCGGCGAAACGAAGAACTAAATGAAAAGTGGTGGTTGCGAACCCAGCCGGGAATTCAGTCATGTGGTGAACGAATTCTATACGGCCGCTGTACAGAACGCTTCAGATTTAAGTTGCACATCCCTGATAATGCAAACTTTCATTAGCGCGCTCTGTAGTCAGAATCGATCGCCTCTAAGCGTGAAATCCCCGCAGCAAAGTCCGCTATGAGTTCGCTCGTTTGCATGAGTTTCTCATAGTGTTTGGTTGTACAAGACGCTGCTTAGAATCGTTTGCGTCGTGGTAAAAGTTCCCTGCACAAAGTCCGCTACGAACTCGAACGTTTTAGTGATTTCGACATAGCGTTCAGCTGCAAAGAACGCTGTACAGTTCATGCAGCGCGCTCACAGTTCTGCGCGCCGAGTTCGTGTAAAACCCTCATTCGCTTTTATACATGCGTGGCCACAATTCTCTGTAGGAAATTTAGAAAACCGCGCGGCAGGTTCCGCTACGAAGTCGAACGTTTAAGTGAGTTCTTCGCAGGGCTCTGCTGCATACTTTTCTGTATGCGTATTTCTGCTGTAAAAAATCTAGTTGGAATTCTGGCTGGTTCTAGTATGAAATCTGGTTGGAATTCTTATTGAAATACCCCACCCCTAAAGAGCGGCAAATCTGCACGGCAGTAGAAATAAAATGTTTATACATATTTTTAATTAATAATTTTATTTAAACATTGATTAACATTCTTTTATTACATTCTATTCAGTAAGTTTAACTTATTTAGATATATAAGAACACTGAAAAGAAAGAAAAAACAAACAATAATTACAAATGTGGTATTTTATGTGTTTTGTATTTTACTTACCTGGCTTGTGTGTATATACAAAACAGTAGCACTGCCGAATGTGGTAGACTGTAATATATAAATTGTGTTTTATTTGCAAATTATATTAAAATACGCAATATACATTCATATATTTAACTTACCGCTTCACTTATGTTGTTTACGCAACACGAGCTGACACTTAACTAAAACGCAAAAGAAAAACTGCAAGAAATACATACAAAAAGGGTTGCAACCCATACAAAATGTAGCTGATCGAGTTTTTTTGTACATTGCAATAACTGCTGCAAATCCCTATGACAACCCTACTAAAGTGAATACAAACAAAGAAACAAAGAAAAAATCCAAGCAGCGTTTTCTGCAGCAGAACGCAGTGTCAAACTCAAGCAAACGAGCGAACTCATAGCGGAGTTAGCTGCATGTATTTCGCACAGCTTAAAAACAATTCTGTGCAGCGTTCTCTGCAGCTGAACGCAGTGTCAAACTCACTAAAACGTTCGAGTTCGTAGCGGACTTTGTTGCAGGGAACTTTTACCACGACGCAAACGATTCTAAGCAGCGTCTTGTACAACCAAACACTATGAGAAACTAATGCAAACGAGCGAACTCATAGCGGAATTTGCTGCGGGGATTTCACATTCAGAGACGATCGATTCTGACTACAGAGCGCGCTAATGAAAGTTTGCAGAATCAGGGATGTGCAACTTAAAACTGAAACGTTCTGTACAGCGGCCGTATAGAATTCGTTCACCACATGCCTGAATTTCCGGCTGGGTGGGAATGAACGCGAGCGAGCTCTCTCTTCTCTCTCTTCTCTCTCTTCTTTGTCAGAAATCAAACAGCTGGTAAGGCAGCCATTAAAACTCATGCACTCGCTAAATGCAAAACGTTTTGTGCGCCATCTACTTGCTATGCTAGCGTTTTCTGATCGCCTGGCACCCGATTTCAAAATGTAATGCAAATTCAGAGCATTTCGCAGACAGAGATTTTGTGACGGCAGAAAAATTAAATTTTGCAATTTTTTAGCTAGAATTTTGAAACCTTTACCAGAACTTTTGTTGGACTTTTCTAGAATTTACAATTTGCTTACTTTTTTTTTTTCGAGACGCGAAGAGCTAACGGCACCAAACCAATTTTCGATTGAACGTTAATTATTTACAAAATTTTGGATTTTGTTTTTTTAAATTGTTTTTATTAAATTTTTAATTGATTTTGCAAAATTTCAGCTTTTCAGTTCAAATTTAGCGCGCACTAACACTACAAAACGCACTAACAGAGAAGAGAGCCACTGTCGTCGACTACTCACGGATTCATCGAGGATTGATCGAAAATTGATCGCGGATTGATCGAGGATTGATCGAAAATTGATCGAAAATTGATCGCGGATTCATCGAAAATTGATCGCGGATTCATCGAGGATTGATCGAAAATTGATCGAGGATTGATCGAGGATTGATCGAAAATTGATCGAGGATTGATCGAGGATTGATCGAAAATTGATCGAGGATTGATCGCGGATTCATCGAAAATTGATCGCGGATTCATCGAGGATTGATCGAAAATTGATCGCGGATTGATCGAGGATTGATCGAAAATTGATCGAAAATTGATCGCGGATTCATCGAAAATTGATCGCGGATTCATCGAGGATTGATCGAAAATTGATCGAGGATTGATCGAGGATTGATCGAAAATTGATCGAGGATTGATCGCGGATTCATCGAAAATTGATCGCGGATTCATCGAGGATTGATCGAAAATTGATCGCGGATTGATCGAGGATTGATCGAAAATTGATCGAAAATTGATCGCGGATTCATCGAAAATTGATCGCGGATTCATCGAGGATTGATCGAAAATTGATCGAGGATTGATCGAGGATTGATCGAAAATTGATCGAGGATTGATCGCGGATTCATCGAAAATTGATCGCGGATTCATCGAGGATTGATCGAAAATTGATCGCGGATTGATCGAGGATTGATCGAAAATTGATCGAAAATTGATCGCGGATTCATCGAAAATTGATCGAGGATTGATCGAGGATTGATCGAAAATTGATCGAGGATTGATCGAGGATTGATCGAAAATTGATCGAGGATTGATCGCGGATTCATCGAAAATTGATCGCGGATTCATCGAGGATTGATCGAAAATTGATCGCGGATTGATCGAGGATTGATCGAAAATTGATCGAAAATTGATCGCGGATTCATCGAAAATTGATCGCGGATTCATCGAGGATTGATCGAAAATTGATCGAGGATTGATCGAGGATTGATCGAAAATTGATCGAGGATTGATCGCGGATTCATCGAAAATTGATCGCGGATTCATCGAGGATTGATCGAAAATTGATCGCGGATTGATCGAGGATTGATCGAAAATTGATCGAAAATTGATCGCGGATTCATCGAAAATTGATCGCGGATTCATCGAGGATTGATCGAAAATTGATCGAGGATTGATCGAGGATTGATCGAAAATTGATCGAGGATTGATCGAGGATTGATCGAAAATTGATCGAGGATTGATCGCGGATTCATCGAAAATTGATCGCGGATTCATCGAGGATTGATCGAAAATTGATCGCGGATTGATCGAGGATTGATCGAAAATTGATCGAAAATTGATCGCGGATTCATCGAAAATTGATCGCGGATTCATCGAGGATTGATCGAAAATTGATCGAGGATTGATCGAGGATTGATCGAAAATTGATCGAGGATTGATCGCGGATTCATCGAAAATTGATCGCGGATTCATCGAGGATTGATCGAAAATTGATCGCGGATTGATCGAGGATTGATCGAAAATTGATCGAAAATTGATCGCGGATTCATCGAAAATTGATCGCGGATTCATCGAGGATTGATCGAAAATTGATCGAGGATTGATCGAGGATTGATCGAAAATTGATCGAGGATTGATCGCGGATTCATCGAAAATTGATCGCGGATTCATCGAGGATTGATCGAAAATTGATCGCGGATTGATCGAGGATTGATCGAAAATTGATCGAAAATTGATCGCGGATTCATCGAAAATTGATCGAGGATTGATCGAGGATTGATCGAAAATTGATCGAGGATTGATCGAGGATTGATCGAAAATTGATCGAGGATTGATCGCGGATTCATCGAAAATTGATCGCGGATTCATCGAGGATTGATCGAAAATTGATCGCGGATTGATCGAGGATTGATCGAAAATTGATCGAAAATTCCATTCGCACGGATTTTAAGATAAAATGTTTTTTTTTCTAGTTTTCGTTAAATACTGTTGTGAGGAACATTATTGTTCCCCACAGCAATTCAAGTCGACGACGCCCATGGGCCGCGCCGTTAATTGCGAAAATCTGCATAGCAACAAGGAATTCTAGCAAATATTGTTGTTGAGCGCAGGCGCCTCTAACTCAACGACAATTGAGCGAGCGTAGTTAAGTTGAGCGGGCGGCGTAAAATGAGCGAGCGTCAGAAATCGAGAGAGCGTCGTTAACTGAGCGGAGCAGCGACGTCGACAGAGCAGCAGCGCAGTTGGCAGCTATAAAAGCGCGTGCAACGGCTGACTCGGGGCTTATGCAAATGAGCCCTCCTAGTGTTCACAGGAGCGAGCAACAATTCTTGGTGTCCCAAGAGTCCTTTCAGCAATCATTGTGGTAACAAGGATCAAGTCAACAGTCCTTATAGTAACAAGGACTCTCTCTCAGCTATCCTAGTAGTAACCAGGATCAAGTCTACAATCCTTATAGTAACAAGGATTTCCCCAGCTATCCTAGTAGTAACAAGGATCAAGTCCTCAATCCTTGTGGTAACAAGGACACGCTCAGCCATCCTAGTAGTAACAAGGATCAAGTCCTCAATCCTTGTGGTAACAAGGATACGCTCAGCTATCCTAGTAGTAACAAGGATCAAGTCCTCAATCCTTGTGGTAACAAGGATACGCACAACGATCTTCGTAGTAACCAGGATCAAGTCAACAGTCCTTGTGGTAACAAGGACATTCTCAGCAGTCTTTGTGGTAGCAAGGATACTCCCAGCAATTCTTGTAGTAGCCAGGATCACGTCATCAATCTTTGTGGTAACAAGGATTCAATACACCAGTCTTTGTGGTAGCAAGGATCTAGCATCAAGTCCTTGTGGTAACAAGGAACCGGGCATCAATCCTTGTGGTAACAAGGATTCAACACACCAGGTCCTGCGGTAGCAAGGATCCAGCATCAATCCTTGCGGCAGCAAGGATAATATCAGCAATCCCGGTGGTCGCCAGGATCCTTAGTTATAAACAGTTCTGCGAATACGCAGGGCTTAAAATATAGTTCCGCGGTCGCGGCCAAAAACCTTTAGTGCGTCCTAGGGGTGGAACCAGGGCCGGGAACATAACTCCTGCGGACGCAGGACCTACGTATTCTCCTTGCGGTAGCGGAAAACGTCCTTGCGGTCGCAGGATTCATCTCGGCAATCCTCGCGGACGCAGGATCTGTTCCAGGTGTCTTGGCGGTAGCCATCACACACACACACATACGCACGCCAGCACGACGGGCAGACGAGCCCAGCACGCGCCCGGCGGACCAGTTCCGGGAGCAGACGCAGCGGCCACGACTCCAGTGAAGGATCCCTATCGGATCCCAACGAATCCAGGAGGACGACAACACGAGACGACCCCGGCATCAACAAACATCGTTATTATATAGAAGCAACATTGAAATCTTAAGAGTCGGCCAGGAGCCGCCAATAAACCATTGAAATCGAATTTATTCTGTCTTATTATTTATTCGCAAAACTGCAACTTTATAAATTTGTTGCACGTTCCCACAGCGCCGACCGAGTTAGCCCGGCCTGAGCAAAAAGGATCGTTACACTGTTAATTAACATCATCCTCCTAAATCGCAACAAGATTGGACAAATAGAACAATGGTAATGACTGATTGAAGTTTTAGGCAAGCTTGAAACTTATATTTACTATTCATATTAAAACTAATACACGAATAGTTTATGGTAATTAAAATAGCCATATTTAGATTTCATAGGGCATTGTAACATGTTCGAGATATTAAGAGCTGCACAGTTGTTAACCTGAAGGAGTTGCTATTGAAAATTAAAAAGAAAAGGCATTTCTAAAGGGTCTATCTGAGAAAATGGTTTTAAGACAATATTTGGGAAAGCAATAACAATAATAACAACATTGCACAGTTGTTCATCTGAAGTAGTTGTCTCAATGCATGAGATTTGCACAATTTTAAACCTGAAGAAGTTGCTAGCTTGAAAAGTTAGTTAAAAGCATGGGCATTTTATAATAGTTCATATGAATACATGTTAATCTGTTGAATGTTGGTTAGTGGCCTTTCTACTTGGTTGTAGGTGAGTTTTGACAGACTCGAGGTCTGATTAATGTCGATATGATACTACATATATCAACATACAAGAACCCCCAAAGCACTTGCACAATGCAAGGAGCGTTGCTCGGTATACAGATGATCCAAAAGAGATGCCCATCTATATCATTAGTACCAATGTGTAGACTTGACCAGCGATCCAAGCCTAATGTCACCTTTGAGACACTTGTACCAGTTGAGAATTATAAGGCGCAAGGGCGACAAGTGCCGCCGGTCTCTTTATAGTTGGACAATTCAATCCTCCAAGATCTGATCAGCAATCCGCTTCAGAAAAAGAGCTTCGAGAATTACGTACCTCTAAATTACTTCATAAGCACTTCAACTGTTTATTTAATGTTTCCAATTTGAATATTTGTTTTCATATCACGGAAAGTTGAATGCTTCAATCTTCAATTCTGTGCTTTCTTGAGGCTTCCACATACTCAAACGATGCATATAATATACCAGGCTTCACTACAGCAGTGCGACTAGACTGCTCATCCCTAACCAACAGAGTTCGACCAAAAGGTCGAAGGTATTCTCATTTTTATTAAAACAGAACTTTTAGAAAACATTAGCCGTTGTACTAGTGGTCGCAATTATTCTAATAGTGGGAACTTATCTTCTGCAGTGTTCGAGTTTGCCATTTTCAAATACAGATCTTTCGGATTTTTGATAATCTATAAAAGTCCAACCTATCCCTTATTAAAATTTGAAAGAGAGTTTAAAGAGATTTTTCAAAGGCATGCGGCTTCTTGTGATCTCACAAAACATCTGATCGGCTGAGCTGCATTTAATGAGAAGAGACTTTTATCATATACTGCAACACTTTGCTCTCTTTACGTTGCCAACTGTAACGATGCGACAGTTTGCAGTAAAACGTTTCGTTGAAATTCAAATATTTATAAAAAATTATTTTATAACATACCGGACTAACATATTTATTTAAATAAGTAACGGGTATCCTATAGTCGGGATCTCGACTATAGCCTTTCCCACTTTTTATTTCATAAAATTGTTTATATTTACTTAAATGGTAAAATTAATTAAAGTGTTGGGCTTAGTTAAGTGTTGTTTGATTAAATTAAAATGATTTGATTTAATTGCCTTTGCAAGCGCTGCCTAAAAGTATGCAAATAATTCTTCAGCTTTTGGCCGTTATTTTTTTAAATCGTTTTTTATATTAAATTTTACTACTTGTCACTAAAATTAATTTTTACTACTATGTATAAAACAATAAAACGAACATTAGTGTGTGCTTTGAATTAATTTATTTAACTATATTTAGGTGCATTTATGCATATAAATACAACATTATATATATTTATTTATATCATGATTTTGCTTTTTTAACAAAGATAAATTGACTTCAAATGACCTGAAGCTCATCCCTCGTTGAAGGCTTACACGCCTCTGGCCATGATTAGCCGATGAGCTGGCCAAATTTGTTCATACATAATTAAACGCAATGTAAAAATCACGCTATAATTTTTGAACACAATGGAGCTGCTGTTCGAAGATCCACGCTGGGCACAGCAGGGAGTTCGACCGGTGTGTCGGCATTCGCATTCGGCATTCGATTAGTGTGATTCGCGACTCACCTGGCTGCAGGTAATTTGCACTTTTACTTTTGGCCTGCCGCCTTGAGAATCTCCACTGGGGAGACTCCATAAACCAGCGACATGTCGATTGCGCAAGTCCAAATCTGATGCAGCAGCTGCTGCTGGTGCTGCGAACTTTGCATAAGCTGATCAAAATGTTAGCACCCGAAAGGCTAAAGTTTGTGTGCAGAACTTGTCGGGAGTGGACATGTTTTGTGGTAAGCACCGAAATCCAGTCGTTGCCCAAAGCCAGACACCAAGTTTCTTTCAGTCTTCAGTTTTTAGTCAGACTCGCAGACATGGCAAAACGTGTCGCCGCAATTTTCCAAACAATTTCAGCATTTCTATGCACGTTTCGTTTTCACAGCATCTTTTTCCTTTTGTTTTTTTCTTTTATTAAATTTGCTGTCTTTTTAGACCCTGCACTTAAAAAGTACAAAGGGTTAAATCCGTTAGTCGTAAGCAAAATGTGCTTGACGAAAGAAGAAACTCGGTGAGGTACATTAACCCATTAATGGCTGCCCATAGATCGGCTGGTACGATTTTGACGAAATTTGGAAATGTGTTCCTAGAAGACCATAGAAGTTGAAAGAAACAAAAAAAAATTTTTATCTTCAAATTTAATTTTTTCGATTTCCATACATTTTTCAGCTATTTTCGATAACATTTTGTATGCAGAAAAATAGCTAGATATTCACCTGTAAAAAACTACAAGTATAACAAGGATAACTAAACTGTTCAAATTTTATACTTATATTTTTATTATTTCTCTTTACTATGAAATAAATTTTGCCTCGATATCTCTCACATGCCCCGAGCTAGAATTTTTAAAGTGTCAATACTTTTTTGGGTATTTAAATACCCATTAGCCGTTAATGGGTTAAGTAAGATTTTAATTTACTGCGAGACAGTCATAACTAAAAAAAAAGCATTTCAAGGCCATTCTGATCATAGTTTGACACCATACATTTTTCTGCATTCAAATTTGAGTCACTTTTATTTTCCTTTCGAGAAATTCCACAACTTAGTAATATGTATAAGGCACAACCTCTTATTTTTGACCTGATTTGGTTTTTCTGGATTTCAGATTTTTATATTTTTAATATTTAATTTGTTTTTTTTTATCCCATCAGTAAAAATTTGAAAAGTCAAATATGTATTTTAAGTTTCTAAATTTATTATAAATTTTAATTGTTAATTTGGGAGACTGCTCTTAGTTGACATTTAATAAATAAAATAAAATAATTTCATTCAAATACAATTTTGACTCATAATATCAATTTTTGAAAATTTAGTATTTTTCTTAAAATAAATACAGGGTCCCTTACAGTCGAGTTCGATCTGCAGACGCTGCCACTGTTTGTTTTTTTTTTTCCTTTGCCTAGTTTCGGTTCGCATTGCATATGCAATTTCTTTCACTGGCGCTGCCGCAACAACGTTGCAACTGCAACTGCAACAAACATGGACAACTCATCTGCCTGCATTTGTTATTGTTGTTATTGTTGTTGTTAGTGTCTCGGGCTGTGTCAGTCTCCACGCTTGACTTACATAAAGCTAGGAGCACACGGCTCAACTCGTCGTCGTTGTCGGACAAACCAAACTTGTTTTGTCTTTTTGAGGAAACGACAGAAGACATCGAGGTTGTTGCTACTGCCACCACCAACAGCACCACCAGCACCATCATCATCATCACTGCTCGAGGGGCTCTTCTGCGTTGGCGCCTTATGTAACCTGCCTGCAACATGCCAGCTGAATCTGACTGCAGTCTCTGCCCCCTCCCTCCCTCCCTTCCCTTCTGCAGCATTTTTAGCGCATTCATCTTCAAGCTATTATAGCTTGCGATATTCTCGACGTTTGTCACTGGTTTTTCCTCCACTGTCATCTATACGCTTGAATAATCAGTTTTTCTTATATGCTCTTAAGCATAGTACGCAAACTAAAAAAAGGCCTGGCGTAAGCCCAAACTCCATATAAAAAAAACGCTGGCGTAAAATCAAGAAGAAGAACTTGACATTTTTTACGCTCGGGTGTCCGCAGACTAAATAAAATAACAGAGCTGTAAAGTAAAATAACAGAATGGGCAGCACTGCTGACAGGCCCAGCGAAACATTAAACTGTTTAGAGTTTCGCTGGGTATACTGGATAGAGGTGGAGAACTATCGATGGCACTATCGGCACTATCGATGGTCAAGCACTATCGAGCCGCCATCGATGGCAGACCTGCACTATCGATAGTGGGCGATAGTTTTTTATGACGCTCAACGCGTCACAGGAAGGCTCGCATTTGGCATTTGCAGAGCTACCGAAACATTATAGTTTTGTTTTAAATAATTATATATTTTTATTACATGGACAAGTTCCTTACTACAGTCGAAAAAGTTAAAAAAGAACATAACGGAACTGAACCGAGTCCGAGCGCATGTTCAGTAGGCTGGACAAAAAGATTTAGATCGTCGAACTTTGGATTTTACAATAGCTAATAGCGAAACATTATTATTGATAGCGAATTTTATTTATTTTTATATTTATAATACCTAACTTAATGACAATTTAAAATTTTTATTGGAATTTTATATAAAAATTGATAATTTTTGGAATTTAAAATACATTAATACTCAATTTAACACACTATCGAAAACTATCGATAGCTATCGATGGTTTGAAAAATAATATCGCTGACTATCGATTGTGCCGACTATCGATAGTTCTCCACCTCTAATACTGGAGATAAATGTCTGGCACACAAGTGAAAACTATGAAGACTAATTAAATTTGGTCAATAACGATGACAATATTGGTAGATTATAGGCAAGAACGTAAGCTAAAATGGTTTTTATAGATATTTTGGTATTTTTTCATTAACACAAATGGTGAATCCTCATTAGAAGTTCAAAATCGATGGGTGCACCCAACACGCGCTGTGGTTGCGGGGCATCACATATTTTTTCTCTATAAACTTTAATTTGTATTTTTCACTGCCTATTCTCTCCTCTTTCATCCAAATCAGTTCAGCATCTTCAAATTTAAAATAAACCGCCGCTGACGCATAGTGTTACCACTCAACTTTTTGTTATTTTTCCGTGTTGCATTGGCAACACTGGGCTTGCGCTCGTCGACAGCTAAATATTGAGCACTTTACGCCGCGTAAAATTTAGTTAGCTTGCGTACTAAGCTTTATGCTAGAGGCGTTGAAAAATTGGTTTCTCTTTAGCATTAATCATGCATTTTTCTTTTTTGTAGCAGTTACCACAGCTAAAACCGATTAGCAACTTGAAATACTACAAGTCATGTTTGATGGCTTTGCCTTCAAGTCGTAAAACGTCTCAATTGCGTTAACTGAAAGCAATGAAATTTTCTAATGCAGTCTGGCAACACCACGTGATTTAAGCTTAGAATTAAGCTCGAATATGAATTTAATTATGCATAATTTGTCAAGTTTAACTGAGAAAAACTATAATTTATTGTGATGGAATAATTTGAGCAAATGAGCATAATCTGCACATAATTAAAATATAATAATAGGTAAATTCATTTATGAGTGTTAATTGTTATTAATGTGTTGTGATTAGCTGAAACTGGAAACTGGAAGTTGAAACGATGCTATTCCCACTTTCGAAACTGTTCCCACTTCCCGGCAACGTCACTATTTCCCTATCCATGAATGAAGAATCTTAGCTAGGATGAAATATACAACTTTGAAGAGGAATCATTACTGTTCCCACTAGGCAGAGTCTAAGGCGAAGCTGTTCCAAAACTGTACCCATTTTACAGAGTCATTGCATGTCTCATAAATAATAATATATCATCTCTTTTATGACACATTATTAACAAGTTAAAAATGTTGCAAAAACAAAGCTTTTACACATTTATCGATTTGTAAATTTACGTGCGTCTGCCAAATGGCTGTTGCTATTTTTGTCTACATATTTGTTGCTGTTTCCTGGCCCAATTAGTGTCATAACAATTACTCACTAACTCACTTAATATACATATGTATGTATACGTACATATGTATAGATAATGAACATCTACTTAGGCCGCCACCAAGCTGAGAAAATAATAAAAACTTCCAAAACGAAATGTAAGTCATGATGCGGCGCTGACCTAGTGGACGTGTTAATGATGGATTTGGCCAGATAGACATACGCACACAAACACACACGCACAACTACACATACAGGCGCACAATGTATATGTATATGCAAAGTGTTTTTTATGGCGTGCAATAAAGCGTTTCATTAAAACTGCAAAAAAAAAAAGCGAATGCGTTAACAAAACAAAGCATGCAAAAATAAAAGCCAGAGCCAATGCCAGTTGAAGATACAGGCCGGTCTCCAGTTGTGGCCAAAAGTCCGTAATTTAGAATGACACCCCAAGCGGAGAGACATCATCATCATAATGAATGGATTTCGGTCTACTCCAATTACAGCTGAAGCTCAAACTTGGCTTAAAGTGCGAACCACAAAAAAACAATTACGAAATAAATTGAGAGAGAGAGAGAGAGAGAGAGAGACCTTCACAAGGCAACTTAAGACAGCGCCACAATAAACCAAATTAAAAGCCAAAAACTGAAACTGACAGTTGCAGCAGCAGCAATAACAATACAATAACAATCCAAGCTGATAAAAATAATTTAAGACAGAGAAGACAAAAAATGATTTAACGCACTGTCATTGAAGCCGAGCTTCGGCTGAGACAGAAACAGAGATTGAGACTGAGACTGGGGACTGAGACTGAGGCAGCCTCTGTTGAGTGTGAAGTGTTGACTTTCATCTTGTTGCCCCCAAAATGCAAAAAACTGAAAAATAAAACAGTTTTGGAATTGGAATCGGAATCGTGCCGCTGTTGTCATTGCCGACACTGCCACGCAGCTTTGCAGCCGCAAAGTCCTTCACTTTGAAGCGTGAAGGTTTCCAATAAGCCCTTAAAAATGCAAAGCAGCCAGAGTCCGAAATCTGAAACCATTGCACTTTGCGAAAGTCAAACCAGAGAGTTGTACCTACAACATAAACAAAAATTAAACCTCATTTACCACAATTTACTGGCACTTGGCATTTTGATTGGGATTCGGATTCGGTTTCATTTTCAGCAACTCGTCGTTTTTCATTTCATTTCATTTCTTTTGCTTTTCCCTTTTAATCTGCCTGTTTTTGTTGTTGTTGTCTTCTTTTGTTGATTGTTTTCTTTTGGTTTTGTGCTGTCGAGAGGCCTCTCAAGCTGTTGATGTTGACATAATACGCACGACTCCAGTGGGAAGACATATGAGCATAATACACATTACGTATACGCCGCGTCGACTGTCTTTACCACATTAATAACTGCATTCAGAAAATACTTGTATTTAATTTAATTGAATGTATGATAATTATATACTACTTTAAAATTTATTTTAATAAATTTATTATAATTAAATGTGCACAACACTCTGAATATATTTATTTTAATTTTATTAATGACAATTAAATATAATAATTTTATTTGTATAAATATAAATGTAAATATTTTTTATATAAAATAACAGACAATTAAGCTAATACTTATTTTTTGTTATTATTTTTTTCAGGAAATTTTAATTAGTACAGCTGCGGTCAAAAAAATAGTAGTGCCTGCAATGAACTTACAAAAGCTCAAAATTTAAAGACTTTTAATTTATCCAAATTTTTTATTTAATTTTTTTAAGATACGTTATTATATTGTAAATCCATCTGAGAAATCAAAGATAGTGAACAGTTATTATTTTTCGACTTAGGAATTTTTTTCTTGTAATAGTCTGAAAAATGGGCGGTCAAAATAATAGTAGTGAATGCATTAAAAGTGGAAAAAAAGGATATTAAGCAGGAAAGGCACTTGATTTGATATTTATAATTGTTATTTGATAATTTTCTATAAATTGTATAAAAAATATTTTGCTTAGAGTTGTTACAATGGGGCGTGGCAAGCATTGCACTCCAGAAAAGCGTGCTCCTATAAAAAATTTATTTCAAAAAGGATAACGTTTAAGGAAGTGGAAAAATTTGATTAGATGATTGCCAACCATAATCAGAAACGCCATTAAGTAGTCGCCAAAATAGGATAAATGTGGAAGACCTCGATCCATGTCCAAAAGACAAGTGACAAAAGTAGTGAGGTTTTTGAAACGCGACCCTTTTGCTCCTGCAGCACTTAAAAAAAGGACTTTGGTATGGACCAAAGTGTGTAAAACATTCTTAGATGTTTGCGAAATAATAATCTGGCAGAAAGAAGCCCGTGAAAAATTCCGTTATTGAAAAAAATACCTGCCCAAAAGCGATTTCGATTTGCTAAGGATCATCTGAATTGACCCTAGAGAAATAAAGAAACCTCTAGTGGTCGGATGT
>JBAMBJ010003115.1:0-48892 GCA_037043495.1 Drosophila recens | reverse complement strand
TTTGGGGATTCATGCGTTGCGGCCCGCAATATTTTTTATGGCCAGCCCCCAAAACGTTGTGATTGCAATTTAAAAATCGATAAATTGCAATTAATTTAATGGTCACAACGACATCCAGCAACAAATTTGGCCAAATAAATCATGGGACACTGCAGTCAAGCGATGCGGCTATTTCTATTTAATATGCTTGCAGATAATGGCAATTTGTGTGGTATGGAAAACTTTCAATCTGTGGAATCTTAGAAGAAAAATAATATTGCGCAATTTGAATGTTCAAAAGTTACTCAAAGAGAAAGATTTTTTCAACACTGTTTGAATTGGAAAAGTTGATCAACTATTGAACTATTGACAATAACTACATGGCTATAACATTAAATGCTTCGTATAAATATCTTAAAGTTAGACTAATTCAACAAAATATTCAACAAAATGAGTGCAGAGAGAGAGAAAGAGACAAAGAGCAGCAAAACTTCCATAAAATTATATGAAATTAAAACTTTGCAATTTCCTTTACACTTGGCCAAGCGACTTTCAAGATATTCAACTTAATATACAATACAAAATATCAAATATATATTTCTTACTTAGTAACGACTTTTAAGCTGAGCCAACTGTGCTTAAAAAAATGACAAGAAATTGTTATTTATGATGGCCCAACAGGCACTTAATTAGCCACAGCAACATCGGGCTAATGGATGCCCACAATTGTGAGAGATTTAAGTTGTCAGGGAGATGAGCAATGAAAGAGGAAGTAAAATTAATAAAACGAAGGCAATAAAACTAATACAAGCTTCAATTGTTATTGAAACTCGCTAAAATAATAATAATAATATAGTAAAATATGCTATAATAAATTGATTAAATAACAATTTATCTTAAGTTTTACACATTTAAAAAATGTTTAGAGCTTTATATATTTTTTTCTGTCATTGGAACAATCTAACAATCTTATAAGAGTATTGTATGACTATGAAGATACTCTTTTTCCTCTGTATAACAAATCAATTTAAATGCAATCCCAGTCTCAGCATTTCTATAAGTATCTTCTAACATATAGAATTCAACTGCAACTGCTTAGATATATTTTTGTTAGGTTAAAATAAAACTGAAAGCACATCGAAAGTGAAATTTTAATTAAACTGCCAGAGCCATTTGTAGCCATGGCAAATGAGAACTGGAGCATATTTTAAATGCAGCAATGAAAAACAATTTGCCAGCCCAAATAAAGCTGAGGGTCTGGTGTGGTCTCGTCCTTGTCAAGTCCTGGCTCAAGTCCTGGCAACTGGCATTTGCATAATTTCCACCCCGGAATGGGTAAAAGCAGCGGCTCAGATTCGAGCATCGCTGGGATTGCTGATTAGGTGCTTTGCCATCGACTTCACTCTCTCTTCCCGAGTGTCCTTCGTCCTTGCTGCTGTGGTCCAGCAACGCAGCATTTAATTACCAACCAACCACGGCGGCAACAACTTCAGCACAAAAACAAAAGGGACAGAGAAATGAAGAGGGAGATGCCGAAAAAAAAAAAACAGGTTAGGCCGTCAGAAGACGCGACAGAACGTGCCAGGACATTGCGTTCGCCTGCCTTCCAGCTTGCCAACAGCTAAAACAAAAACCTAATTTTCTCAAATTTCCAAACGACCAGCAACAACAACAACAGCAACGACAGCAACGACAATGGCAACGCTGCTGCCAATGTTTCTAGTCAACGTTTAGGCCAACAATGTCGAAGAAATATGGCGCACTTTAAGTGCGCTCTATTTGAGGAGATTGTCGGAGTCATATACACTGCAACAAATTTCTTGGTTATTTTTAAGAGGAGACATAAGAAAGGAAAAGAATGGTAAGTCAATTTTTTTGGAATTTCTCTGTCTTTTTAAATAGGGAAATAGCTAAATTAAAAGTGTTAAGAAAATCAAATATCTGCACTACTTAAAAAGACTATTTCAAAATTTGGTTAACAGATCCATTAATTTCGAGTAATACATATATTTAGGAGTGCCACAGGAATCGCTTTCGCTTGAATTTGACATAAATTTCATACAACTTTAAGTCAAATTCAAGCGAACGCGATTTCTGTTGCACCCCTGATTATTTTTTCTTTATTATACTTTGATTAGTTTGTAGTTTATCTATAGAGTTTGTCATAAATTTTATTTTATTTTATTTTTACTTACATGTAATACCAGTAAAATTGCTTACAACAATTTTAGTTTTAATTGATTTGTATGAAGTACCATTAAAATTGCTTACAGTGTAGCCTCTGACTAGTGCTGCAGGAATATTTTCTTAAGAGATGCGCGAGTTTTGTTGTTGTAGCTCAAACAGGTCTCTGCAATGCGACTCGCATACACACACACTGACACACACACACTGACACACACTCACGCACATTCCGTAAGCACAACAGTGACAGCAACAACAACAACAACATGAAAATAGAGTAAAAGCAAAGCAACAAACAATGATTTTCATGGTACGTAAAATTAATTAGGGCACTGAGACAAAAATCCTCAAATTTCAATGAGCTGCGCAGTCGACGTCACACACACACACACACACACAACAAGACACAGATAGGCACACAACTAGTGGGTGGTAGGCTTAGCAAGGAGGAGAGAGACAGAGGCGTGCAATGAAAACAAGACAGAGGCACAACTAAAAATACCAAAAGGGGGAAGAGAGAGATGAAGAAAAGAGAGAGAGAGAGAAAGAGGAAGGGGATTTGGCGAAGGATGTTGAGCAACATAATTACTCTCCCTCTGTGTGTATGTGTGAGTGTGTATATGTGTATATGTATTGTGCGTAGGCTGCGTCTGTCAATGCAACCAAAATTTTGTCGTCGACGTTGGCGTCGCAGTCGACGTCGCTGCTGCGCGTGTTTCCTGTCGCAACGCTTTATGTACCAAAAACTGAGAGCTTTTACATAGCCGAAAGCATTAAATGTGTATGTGTGAGTGAGTGTGTGTGTGTGTGTTATCAGCAATAACAGAAATTACAACAACAACAAGCTCAAGCGCAAAAACTTTACTTTTTTTTTGTTTTGTTTTCATTTTGTCTAATACATAATTACAAATACATTTTAATCCCGAAAGTTTTTTAATTGTTTTTCTAGAAAAGCTGAAAAGCCCGCACACACATTTGAGAAAAGCGCGGGAGGAAAATGCGAAACGATTGCGCTCAAATGAGCTATAAAAGGGGCAGGGGGTGGCAAGGGGTGAGAGGGTGGAGGGTGGAGAAGAGATTGCAGGCTGACATTTTGTTTTGATTGACATTTGCGAGATTGTGCGAATGTAAAAATGTAAAAGAAAGGGAAGAGAGATGAAGACACAATAGCAGGAATACAGGTGGCACTTGGCAACTGAAGAGGAGAAGGAGAGAGAGGAGAGAGAAGGGGAGAGAGGAGGGGAAAGTGTTGCTGATTTTGATGGGCAGCTGCTGTCATTGAGTAATTTTTGAATGGCAGAGGATGCCACAAAAGGAACTGAACATTGAGAAAGTTTAGATAAATGCAAATGCGCAATGGGAATCGGAGCAGAAGATGGAGGCAAAAGAAAGGAAAAAATGGGTTCAAAGAGAGAAAGCAAACTAAAAACATATTGCTTTAATCTTATTTAAACACTTTTTGAAATAGAATTATACTACACTATTGAAGTTAAGCAGGGTTCAGTTGCAATTAGTCGCAAAACTGATTCCATATTCTTAAATTTTGTATAAACTGAAACCATTTTACATACTCAGTTTCAACAAAATAGCTAAACTGTATTAATAACATACACATAATTAATCTTATGGAATCTTCTTTAAACTATTTCTAAACCAAAGACGTGAATACTGAAATCCTAATGAATTTAGAATAAAAAATAACACATATTGAGTAGTTAATTTTATTTTAATTCACTATATCATAGTTTATACTATATCCCATTAAAATAAAGCTCTTTTTTCAAATCTCTATGCCTTGTATTTATCTCCAAGGTATTTAAATCAACCAATTGGCAACAAAACTTTAAGTTGGCAATTAAGTTTAAAGGAAACGAGATCTAACCGCCTAAACACCGCATACGGCATTTGGCACGCACTTTATTAGGAAACCAACAAAAAGAGGAAGACTCAAAGAATGGGCATAAAAACCTCAAAAGCCTCAAAGGGGAAACTTTTGGTTCTAAGGCCTCAGACTCTGTCTCTACTTTTTGCCCAACTTTAAACTAACGCACCACAAACTCGCATACACATGCAAAAATCAAAAGAGAAATAGAGAGAGAGAGAGAGAGAGGGACGTAAATTCTCATTGCTATGCACCGCACATGGAGGAAGACACCCGAGACTCGCTGCGACCCACATAAGAAGTAAGGAGTATGGAGTAAGGACTAAAAAGCAAAAAAGCAAGAATGTAGAAGAAGGAGAAGAAGAAAGCAAACGGCAATGAAATTTTTCCTGTGCACTGCGAAAACTACGCAATTTGGCAAAAGTCAGGCAACGACAGCAGCAAACAGCAAAGACCAAGTATATAGACCTGGCTAAATACAGCAGAGATTCCCAAATTAGAACTACTAAAAGTTCGAGTTGCCTAGAAAAAATAATTCAAAAATGTTTAAAAATAAAATAAATAAAAGTCAAACTAATAAAAAAAACAATAAACATAATAAAACTAATGCAGAATTTAAGTTATTAATTTAATTTGCATACATATATTATTTTTATTAAACGTCCAAATTATAAGAAAGGTCAAAAAACAAAATACAGCTGTTGAATTGTTTGAAAAAATGTTAATAATAATAAAAAAATAAATCAAAAAGAAACCAATAAAAAATATGGCAATAAGCGAAATAAACTTAAGCAGAGATATACAGTGAACCACTTATGTCATCATACAGCATAAATTGGTCAAATTTGCGAATAATATTAATATTTTATTCAATTAAATCCCGTTCTAATGATGCAACCTTCCTTTAACCCATCGAAAATTTTGAATTAAAAAAAAAAGTCAATTTTTCAACTTTTTTCCTCGATTTTTTCCAAAAATATTTTGATGCAGAAAAATTCTTTTAACAACTCTAAGAGTAACTGCAAACAATTTTTTTTTAAAACTGCAAAAAAACCACTTTTTGTGTGAAAAGTAGGAAAAACGGGTTAAAATCGTCATTTTTAAGATTTTAAAAAAATTATAAAAAATACAAGCAAAAATATTTTTGAAAAATTTAAAGCAATTTTTGCATTATTAGAACTAGATTTAATTGAATAAAAGATTAATATAAGAAACCCGCTGCAAAACATCTTTATTATACGCAAATTTGACAAATTTATGCTGTATGAAGACGTTAGTGGTTCTTTGTAGTTTGATAATTTAAAAAAAGTCTAAACACAGTAAACAGTTTTTCAAATGCCTTTGTTTTTCAAATATTTTAAGTAGTAGTAGTTTAATATTTGTCTATCATACAAAAATGTAATGGAACTAAAACTGAAACATATATTTATTAAAATATAATAATAAATAAAAAAGCAGATTCACACACAAAAAATAAAAAGTGTTTCTAACGTGTGAACGTCTGCTGTGCTCGCAGCGGCAACAACAGTAATCAACGTCAGTCACAATGCCGCTCCTAAGCGCCTCATTACCCCCCACCCACCCTCTTCTTGCCCCGCCCTCCTTTGCGTTCGCTGCACACGCACAAAAAGCGCCAAAATTACAAACGCAGCGAGCGGTCGGTCGGTCGGTCGGTCGGAGGCTTCTGTTGCTGAAGCCAAAGTGGTTTTGTTTTCTTGGGTGGGTTTTCGGCTCAATAAAGGACTGCAGCAGCAGCAGAGGCCTCCATCCGCCCTCTTACAACTACCCCCTATGCCCTCCTCCTCTCCGCCCGCTCCTCTAAGCAGAGTACACTCCACTGTATATAGGCGCACACGCACATTTGCTATATACTCACCAAAAGCAGCTGCAGCCGCAAGAGGAAGCCACCCAAAAAACCCTCCAACCCTCCCTTTCTTCTCTCCCCAACACCAACTCCCCTTTCTCTGAATCCATGTCAAAGTCAAGCCACCACCAAAAAAGTAGAGACGCCCCAAAGTAAATGAAATGAACGCCCTGCAGTTTTTTTATTTTTATTTTCTTTTTCGGGCAACTTTGCGTTGAGCGTCGCCCATTTCTGTTTTCTTGAACGTCCTTGATCCTTGCAACGCACAACAACAATAAAGGGGCGCCTGCTGGTCGTCTTCCCAAAACACACACACACATACATTCACCGACGCAGCGCATGTAAAAAGCATAGCATACTTATTTGGGGGTAAAGGAAAGTCGCCTGACTGACGCCTTATCAGTTGTAAAAACAAAACCGGAAGCCCACACACACAGACAGGAAGTCGCAGTGCGTGCGACAGAGCGAGAGAGAGAGAGAGCAAGCGAGACACAGACAGAGAGAGCGAACGAACTTTCAGGGTCTTTTTTGTGTGTGTGAAAAGCGAAAGTGAAAAGCTGTGAAGGCAAAGGACAAGGCAAAGAAAGTGAAAGTCCAGAGAGCGCAGAAGCACAGAGACAGATAGAGAGATAGTGGGAAAGAGAAAATGTATGAGAGAGCGAATGCGAATGCGCTTTGACCAGAGAGGCAAACGAGAATCGAGTTGAATTGAGTTCAGTTGAGTTGAGTTGAGTTTTCGCTGCAGTCGCGTCTCAAGAAAACGCTAGATTTTTAATGGCCACAATGTCCTTGGCCAAGCAACGTGCCGAAGGATATTTGGTAAACGCACGACGCCAACGCCAACGCCAGCTGCGCAGCCAGCGTCGACAGCGACGCGTGAGCTTCGCTTGCATTTACTTTCACTTTCGCTTTCGGCTTGGCCGCGAACTTGGCAAACAACCCCAGACCCAGGCACTGGTATATCTACCCCCCTGCCCGCCCTACCCTTCACACACACACACACGCACACACACACCCCCTCTAGCTCCTTGCAGGCTTGCATATAATGTACTTTTACCAGCGACAGAGTTTGGGGGATGTGGCAGGCAAACAAAACTTTTACCCCAAGAGCTTTCTGCATTTCTTTTTTTTACTTTCACTCTTGTTGTTGGTGTGCGGCGCAAGTTTATTTTAGACAGTGTTTTATGCCCTGCGGCCAGGACACTGCAGCGGCAGCAGCAGCAGCAGCAACAGCAGGGGCGTGGCAGGGGGGCGGAAGTTGCCCCAAAATGACAAAATAATGTAATTTGGCATTAGATTTATGCGTGCTGCGCCTCCTATTTTGCTTATGGCGCGTGTCCTGCCGCAGAGCAGCAAAGGCAGGAAACGACAAAGAAGGGAGAGAAGAAGAAGAATAAGGAAGAATAAGAGGAGGATGAGCGACAGCAGCAGCAGCAGCAGAAGCGCAGCAAACGAGCTACAAAAAAAAGAAAAGAAAAACGCAGCGTCGACGTTTTATACTTGCTTACATTTCCTTCTCTTCTGCTTTAGCTGATGCTTCTTCTTCTCCCCTCGCTGCTTCTTCTTCTTGAATAACAACTTCCTGTGCCACTTTCCACCTTTTTTGGCTGTCCTGCTGTGTGCCTTATGCTGCTGCGTCTTATTTGCCACGCTTTGTGTCCTGTTTTTATTTTCACTTTATTTTTTTTATATATGTTTTGTTTCCTTTTCGGCATTTGCTATTGTTGTTGTTGTTTTAAGCCGCTTGTGCGAATTTAGGGCAGGTTTCATTGACGCTTTTCTTTTCGCTTTTCCTTTTGCCTTTTTCTATTTTTTTTTATTTCTTCTCCTTTGTGCTTAGCTTCTAGGCAAAGTTGTGTTCTATATTTTTTATATTCGGCAAAACTTTCAAGTTGCCGCAAATTGAAAAATGTCAACAAAGTTTAAAGTGCGAGGGGCGTGGGGCGTGGCAGTTGAAAGGTACTATGGATGGGGCAAACTTTTCGCATAGAGTTCTGCTGCTGTCGAAGGAACAGTCAAAATAGATTGCATATAATAATAAATAGGTTAGCAGAGAGAAAGTTACTGAAAACATGACAACACTATTCATACATATAAAAGGAATATTATTATTACAGTCGAACTTCCCTAACTCGAACTTCCCTAACTCGAAGTTTCTCTAACTCGAACAAAATCGAGTGGCAATAGCGTTTACTAGGCAAATTCCATACAATTCTACTTCCCTAACTCGAACTTCCCTAAATCGAATTTCTCCCTAACTCGAACAAAAATATTGGCCCGTACTTCTGTAAGTCGAGTTTTTCGGGAAAATCTCCAATAAATTTTGAATTTTTTTTTATTTTCTGCTTTATGCTTTGGTTAATGGATCGTTTGGATATGTAATATTGATGTACATTAACATATGGTGGTGTAATATGATAAAATATTGCATCAACAATTTTTTAGGCTTGTAAAATTGCTATAGGAAAGATGTTCGAAATGTACTTCTTTGTCAGCGCACCACCTCAATAATATTTATCATGGCACCAGCACGTGTATTCAAATTTTTAGCTCTTTAAGAAATTTTTAAACTTATTTGTTAAGAAATTGAAAAGTGGACCAGTTTAAATTATATTAAAAAATGGAAAATTAATTATGTCGTTTGATTCGGGAACGTCTTCTGGATACAGAAAAAGAACGATAAAACCTATTTTTGGGAATATCGACAGGTCTTAAACAAATTGAAATTTTTTTTGTTGAAAATAACAAGAAAAGTTTGCAATTTGAAATGTATTTATGAATGAATGAAATTGTAGTTCCATTTAAAAAACTAAAAAAAAAATTCCCTAACTCGAAGTCTCCTTAACTCGAACTTTTTTCGTGAATAATGGTGATTCGAGTTAGGGAAGTTCGACTGTATTATTATTATGGGACTATATTAAATGAAAAATGCCTTTGAAGGTAGCAAAAAACTTGTTAAAATAAAATATTAAAAAAGCCTACAAGTATGCAAGATTTTTTCTGAAGGCACATGCAGTTTAGGCTGAAAGATTTATGGGGTATAATATATAGAATTAAATGACTTTCGGCGGAAAATAACTTCACTCTGACTTCACTCTGACTGACAGAGTTTCGGATTTTTAAAATTTGTAATAATGTAATTTCACCAAAATTATTTAATCTATAATGTCGCTAAGGTTTTGAACTAGGGAATCAGATGCCATTTGGTGATAGTTAAAATATATTAAATAAATGACTGAAAAAAATGCTGCAATTCTCTTAAAGTTCGAATTTTTGGTCAATTTACGCAAAATATGGCAAATTTTGAAAAAAAAAAAAAAAAAAAAAAAAAGCAATACAATATTGCAATTAAGTGTTATTTAAAGCTATTTTCAGTCATTAATTTAATAAAATTTTAAATATTAATAAATTAATTTTAGCTAAAAGCTAAATAAATGTAAAACTTCAATATTTCTAAAAAGTATTTTTTTTGTTATATTTAGCTTTGTTCATATTTTTTTCTTTCCCGGAATTTGTGTTAAAAATAACATTTAAAATGTTTGCTCCATTTTTCCCTTTCACTTATCAAAGGTTAATTTGCGAGTCACTTTAAAGCGTTGTCCTTGCATTGTTGGGGATCATTTTAAAGAATGAAAACAAACAGACGAGCATTGACCAAAGCCAGTTCCCAGTTGCCCCCTGAGCATTGACCAATTGTCATGGTCACCTAATCCTGGCTGACAAAATGGCTCAGCTCCAAAAAGGGAAAGTCACAAAGAGGCGCCGGTAAACATACAAACATACATGTATATTAGGGTGTCCCTTATTTGGTCAAAGTCAATATTTTTAAATGCATACGGGCTAGTTCTGTTCATTAGGTCCTAAAGCACTCAGAAATAAATTTTCACCTCAATCGGAGTTTGATAACCCGTGCCGACTTGGATCGGAAAATTTCAAAATTATATGGGACAAAAAAAAATTTTTTATTTTTTTAATTTTTTATTTTTTTATTTTGTTCATTAGGTCCTAAAGAACTCAAAATCAAGTTTTCACCTTGATCGGAGTACGATAACCCATTCAAATTTGCTTTGAAACATGAAAAATCATCGAAAAATGTATAATCAGTGTAAAAACACTGTTTTTGATGTTTCAATGCAAGTTTGAATGGGTTATCGTACTCCGATCAAGGTGAAAACTTGGTTTTGAGTTCTTTAGGACCTAATGAACAAAATAAAAAAATAAAAAATTAAAAAAATAAAAAAATTTTTTTTTGTCCCATATAATTTTGAAATTTTCCGATCCAAGTCGGCACGGGTTATCATACTCCGATTGAGGTGAAAATTTATTTCTGAGTGCTTTAGGACCTAATGAACAGAACTAGCCCATATGCGTTTAAAAATATTGACTTTGACCAAATAAGGGACACCCTAATGTATATAGACGGCACAACGGATATCGTTGGACAGCAAAGTCTTTAGCCAGGCAACAAAGCAGAGCTGGCTAAGCATCTGGCAAAAAAAACAACAACAATAAGAAGAAGAAGTGGAAGAAACAGACCCAAGTTGAAATCGTTGCCTTTGGCGCATTAACTTTAAATGCAAACCAAGAGGCAGCTTCTAAATGACTGCCAGCTGTGCTACATTTGGTGGCAGCAGCTCTAGGGACTCAAGCAAAGAAAGCATCTTAAAGGCTGCACATGCCACATGCCACCACCTCCCTCCCCCATCACTCCCCCTTCAGCATCTCTCTGACGTTGCACAGAGTTTGCTTGTTCATTTAATTTCCAGTGAAAGACGCCCAAGGAGTAAATGGGTTTTGTATGCCACAAAAGGGGAAAAGGGGCAGGGAGTGAAGGTGAGGGGAAGAGAGGGAGGGAAGGGGGGCATGCTACACTGTCAGTCAGTTAGGCTAGGAGGCCGTCACTCAGCCTCGGCTAAGGCTCAAACTTTTGGCTGCCACGCACAATTTTCCACTTTCAACTTTTCTCAAGGGGGCCGGAGAGGGGAATGTTGTTGTTGTTGTTGCTGCTGTTGTTGCAGGACGGTGGTTGTTGGTGATGTGGTGTATGAGTGTGTATGTGTGTGTGCTAGTGTGTGTGTGAATATTGAGCTTTATGCTTGGCTGATGTTGCGATAAGCGGCAATGTTGCTGTCGTCGTCGTTGTTGCTGCTGTTGTTGCCGCAGCCGCAACGCTGCACACGCCACACACACACATACACACGCACACACACACACAAAGCTGAAGCTGGAAAAGCCGCCCTCGGCTCTACATCTTGTGGTAGGGGGTTGAAAAATAGGCAGCAAAAGCAGTTGCTATCGTTGTTGATGTTGTTGTTGCTGCTGCTGTTGTAGTTGGCGCCATTGCCCAAAGTAAAAGTTGCTGAAAAGTGTAACGCAGTCAACGCAAGTGGAAGAGTGGGTGGAGGGGGGTGGGGAGAATGGAGAAGGGGGTAGAGTTGTTGGCTGAAAAAGCAGTTTTGGGTTTTTGGTTTCTAAGCTGCTGCGACGCGTCGCCTACGCGGCATAGTTTCAACAACTGTGTTGTTGCCATACACTTGCCAGTGCTGGTCAACTTTAATTTGTTAAAGTGTTTGTCAATTGAGAATGTGGAAGAATTTTCTACTATACAATTTTTGAAAAACAAATGAGATAACCCATTGCAACAAAATTGCAATTTGGCAAAAATACATTTTTTGTATGAGAAAATTTTAAAACATAGTTTATAAAGAGGCCAAACCATGATCAAATTGGCATTCTACATGAGAATTTGCTTAGTTCTGACAAAGTTATGAAAATTTTAAGTTGATCTCACCTTTGACCTAGCAACTTTACAAAAATTATACAAAATTCTTGCTCACTTTCACATGATTTTTTCCAACAAAAATTAATAGTCTCAGAATCAAGTTTAAAGTGTTGTTTTATACTAATTAGGACGTTAGAAGCTGAACTTAGTTAAAAAATGTTGAATTTTTTAAAAACTCCCTTTGCTTCAAAATCGCAGTATGTCAAAATAAAAATTAAAAATATTGAAGCAGAATTTAAATGTCAAACCATGATCCAAATGACATTTTGCTTGGTAATTGGTTTAGTTTTGGCAAAGGTATGAAAGCTTGAATGTAATTTGATTTTCGAACTAGTATTGTATTTTTTTGTAATTATAAAACAATGGCCGTGTTCACCAGAACAAATCGACAACAGAATATCGATGAAATTTTTATGATTATTCTGGTGAACGGCAGTGATTAGCAATCATGATTTCAAATTTTGTGATTATGATGACTGAAAATTTCATCACCAAAATAGTACGCTGAAATTCTGTGATTGTGATGCTTTGTTATCGATACAACAAATCGTAATCAACAGAACACAAGATTTGAAAATAAATAGTACAGAACTAATAAGGAAACCACTATATTAATATTTCTAAAAAAAAATGAAAAGAAGACGTTGAAGTCTGCGTATTTTTAAGGAATACGGTTAAGAAAAGTGCTTTAAACTTTCTCATATAAAATATTAAATTCGCATACAATATTGGCTTAGTTATTGATTAATGCAACATATCATCTATTATTTTAAATCTGGTCTTTTGCTGTGTTTATTTCCATTTCATTAAGCATTGGGCGCCAAATTGTTTTGAATTCTTTAAATAATTATTAACACCTTTGACAAAAAAAGAAATGACAACTTTGATTTTGCCCCAAAATTTCATCAAAGCGTTCACCAGAAGCCCATCGACAATTTTTTGATTTCTGATACATGATTACTGATTGATTAGTTCTGGTGAACACGGCCAATATTAAAGTCTTTGTCAGCTTAGTCAGTGCTAAGATTCTATTCAGCGAATGCGCAGTGTCTGGAATATGGAATTCGCTTAAATATGTAGTTTGAAACGGACTCTATTAACTTAGATCAATTTACTAATTTATCTGGTATTTATTCTTAATTTCATTCAACGTACATTTTCTGGGTTCATTCATTCTGTACATTTTCATTTAACATAATGAACATGAGTTCAAAATACTCACATTTCCATGTTCACTTCGTTTCGATTGAAATAAAATTTGGAAAAACATTTGAAATTGTTATGAAAAGAAATAAAGGGGATTCCCTAAAATTTGGGTAATAATCACTTCCTTTTCCTTTTGTTGCTCTCTGTCTTCTTATCCCTTTCTGGCTTTTACATTCGTTAGTGTAGTTTTGTTTCGGTGCATTCCAAATGATTTCCTGTTGGATTTTCTTGTTTTGGTCCCAAAAATTCACGCACTTTTTGTGCGACTCTATGCGAAACTCATAGAGTGTGCGTCTGTGTGTGTGTGTGTATGAAAAGAGGGGGGTTTTGCTGCTGTGTGTGTGTGTGTAAGAGTCCTGGCAAGTACATAGAGGCGCCGTTATGTGCTCAGATTGCCTAGCTGGAAATGGAGCTGGGCGGGAATCGCCTCCCACTTTCGCTTTCGCTTTCGTTTTGCCACCTCACCATTGTGAGTACGAGGAGGAGGATAGGGGATACGGAATAGGGGTAGGAGGGAGCAGGATTGGGGGCACAAAACTTTCGACATCAAAAAGAACTACTTTCGATAATCACAGGCCTGGCGCCAAAGGAATTACTTTTGCCGGCTGCGAGTTGCCGCTTTTTTTACTGCTTTATTTTTTGCTCTCTTTACTCACTCTGTTTTCGTGGTTCGGTTTAAAGTTTGGCGAATTATTTAACGTTGCCTACTTTTATGCGCATACAAATTTTTATTTTTTTATTTGTGCCATTTTTATGCATTTTTTTATGAGCATTTTATGCGTTTATTGTTTTGCGGTTTAACGCGATGAGGTCAGCAAAGGGACGCCATAAAGATTCATAGAAATGTATTCAAATAATTTTCACAGCGCTCTTATTAATTTAGTTAAACAAAATGCTGCCACCCCCACCTCCTGGCTGTTATTCCCCCCAAAAGAAGATTCAGTTAACAACAACCCCATGCCTAAGCAATTATTTGTGCTGCTCAACGAGGACATCAAAGCGCAGAGTTTAAATCAATGACATCATGCGTCTCAGCCGGAAAATGCAGTCGGAAAATGAGTGTGGTGGTGGTGGGTCGATTGGTGGTTCACAACCGGTTGTTCCATGAAAACCCTTTTTTGGCAAAAGCTAAACTGTTGCAGTCACTAATTTGGTTGGGAAAACTTTTGATTAAGGGGGTTGCTTACCTTGACGAGGGGGATTATTAGCTTGAAAAAGGCATGCAGTTTCATAAAGGCTGGAATTAAAAATGAGGGATTATTTTAAATATCGTATTATGCATAGTTTGTAATCTGAAACAGAAGAGATTAATGCTGAATAGCAGTAGATTATACATAATGCCATAACTGCTATTTATTGTGAATGAATAAGAATTATTGCAAACAATAAAAATGAGATTTTCAATATTCATTCAAAAACTCGCGCGCAGTCAACATTCTTTCGCAGCCAACTTCAAGTGAGTCAAAATATGCGCGCAGCCAACTTCATGAACGTAACGTGACGCAAGCCACAGCGTAAGGCCAAACAGTTGCGCTACGATTTGTCTTGCGTGAAAATACCAACACAATTATTATAGTGGGATTCCGGTAAACGTTTTTGATTTGCTTTTGATTATTTTTAACCAAATATAAATCAGTTGACGGAACAACCCTTTTTGCACACTGATTATTTTTTGATTTCGTGAACAGCTGACAGCCTGGGCGAACAGCTAATTGACAACTAAAAAGTATACAAAAATGGGCATAATTGCACAAAATGCAGAAAGAAAGTCATCGAATATGTTTTTATTGAATATTCGTAGATTTACAATGCAAACAAACACCAACTGTCACACAGCTGTTCGAAACCAAATCAAAATGAAAAAATAATCAGTCTCAGAGCTGATTTTTCGAAATCAATTAGTAAGACCACATTTCCCTGATTTGCTCTGGGCACACTGAAAATTTTGTATGGAGCAGCTGTGAACAGGTGACTGAAAAATCAAAATCATATCAAAAACGTTTACCGGAATCAAGGTGGATTTATACCTGGTGATGTATTCGCTCGACGTGCCCTCTTTTTCGGGGCGGAAACGTCATTACGAAAGCAAACATCGTAGTAAGCGGTTGTATTAAATTCTCTAAAAAATGTCCCTTGTGTGAAAAATACATATGCCGCTCGAACGCAAGTCGTTTGGTTTGTGTTTCCAGAGATATGAAAAAGAGACAAATAAATGCAACAGGAACTGTGGAAGCATGCACCGGTGAGCAGCTTCCACAAAGAGAGCAACAGGGATAACAGCGTCGATGCTGACGGCTAACAGGAGCTTAACAAATATCCATAATCACAATTAATTAATTGGTTACCTACGGGTCATTACAGGAACAACAAGACAAACATGCCATTGCATTTTATTTTCATTTTATATATTGCACAGCGCACAAAACGAAAATAAGTGAAGAGTATAGAAAACAAAACAAAACAATCTTTCTATATATCTATCTCTGTCGTCTCTCTCACGTCAGACTCATTTTGACAATTTCGCCCCGAGAGAGAGCGAATACATCACCAGGTATAAATCCACCTTGGCTGTGAACAGCTGACTGAAAAATCAAAATCAAATCAAAAGCAAATCAAAAACGTTTACCGGAATCCCACTGTTATGTATGCTAAGTATTTTTGTGTGTAAAAGAAATATACGTCAATCATATAATAATTATATTTGCTTTCAGTGCTTTCAATTTGAACGTATAACAGTGCAGGTATTTTTTATTTGTAATACTGTAGTCATGTATTTTAAATAAATTTGTAGGTATTTCAGCGCTTGCAGCGAACGGTCACTCTGGTTTTCACAGCAACAGCAAAGCAGACGGACGATTTTGGTCTCGTCAACGAGATTTTCGATACAAAAACAAATAGGAATATCAATCAAAATAAACTCAGCCCACAAGATGATGAAAGCCGTGTCCTGTGCCCTCGTGCGCTCCAACGGCCTGCGGGCAAGCGGAGTCGCCGTCAATGCCGTTGGTAAGCCAAAAAGAAAAGAAAACACTGACATCGGGAGCAGCAGTTACATAATTATGGCCCAGAGCCGAAGATTTGTGTGTGGAACACGCTTGCGATCGGGTTTATTCAGTTTTTAACAATGTTTTCAATTGCCAAATGGCCAAAGTGACGAATTTCCTTACGTAATTTCAACATAACCTCAGTTGGACAGGCGAAAACAGCTGATTGCCAGGGGTGTGAGACGGAAAGGGACACACAACACTTGTATCAAATTTGTTATGAATGGTATTTATTTGGTATGGTATTTAATTGTATTTATTTTCCAGCCACTCGCCAGGGTCACACCGATCTGCAGGTGCCCGACTTTACGCCATATCGCCGCGACGCTGTGAAGGACGCGCGTAGACGCAACGAGAGCAACGAGGAGCGCAAGGCGTTCTCCTACATGATGGTGGGCGCCGGCGCCGTCGGCGGAGCGTACGCGGCCAAGGGGCTGGTCAACGCCTTCGTCAGCTCGATGAGCGCCACGGCCGATGTGCTGGCCATGGCCAAGATCGAAATCAAGCTGGCCGACATCGCCGAGGGCAAGTCCGTGACGTTCAAGTGGCGCGGCAAGCCGCTGTTCATCCGCCATCGTACGCCGAGCGAGATCCAAACGGAAAGGAGTGTGCCCACGTCGGAGCTGCGCGATCCCGAAACCGACGAAGTGAGTGGACGGAGAATACCAGAATTTGGTAACAGTCTAGAAGCAGTAGCCAGTCTCAAAAAAAAAAAACACAGAAAGGGAGCGATTTATGATGAATTTAGGTAAAAATAGTTTTAGGGGGTCCCCTACTTTTTTTTTAAAGCATTTTAAAATTATAATACAAAAATGAACATATTCTTGAAAACATTCAAAAGTTCATTTTGCTTTGAAAATTTCCAAATTTCAAAATTAAAAAAAAAAAACTGGTGGAGACCAGTGTTGCCAACTCTTCGGGACATGAAAAAGCCAAAATAGCCTTTGAAAAAGCTGAAAATAGCTTAAAAGAATTTGTTGATAGCTAAAAAAAATTGCTAGAGTAGTAAAACGATATTTTTATTGATTTAATCCAGTGTTTTTTGAATATTTTGATGCAAAAAAATTCTTTAAACAATTCTAGGAGTAAATGCAAAAAAAAAAATTTTTAAAATCTCTTCGCTAATATTTTTTATGACTTGTTAAAATAAGCTAAAAATTGCTCTTTTCCTCTTTCTCATACAAAAAGTGGATTTTTAGCAATTTTCAAAAAATCATAAAAAATACTACATAAAAAATAATAAAATCGCGATCGAATCATAAATTGTGAAATACCTCGTTATTGATGGTATAAAACTCGATTCAATTGATTTCATAATTAAAAACGATCAAATTTAATGCTCTTTTGGCTTATTGACTTTTTTTTCCCATTCAAATGGAAAAAATACTACAAAGTATTTAAGTGTGGCATCGTAAAGCATAAAAATACATGAAATTTCAAGATATTTTTAAAAAGCTAAAATTATTTTTGAAGTAGCTAAAATTCCCGCTACCCGCTGTTTTACAATTTATCCCGCATTTACCAGTTGCAACCCACTAAATCTGTCGGGAAAATAGCTAAATTGGCAACACTGGGGGAGACCCCCTAAAAATTTGTTCACCTAAATTCATCATAAATCGCTTTCTTTCTGGGTGGGTTTTTTTTTTTTTTTTTTTGGAGGCTGGCTACTGCTCTAGACCTTTACCCCGAATTTTATAGTTTCCTTCATTGTGTTAATCCTAAAATCTTTTGCAGCAACGCGTCATCAAGCCGGAGTGGCTCGTGGTCATTGGCGTCTGCACGCATCTGGGATGTGTGCCAATTGCGAACTCTGGTGACTGGGGCGGCTACTATTGCCCCTGCCACGGCTCCCATTACGACGCTTCCGGACGCATTCGCAAGGGACCGGCGCCACTGAACCTGGAGGTGCCCACCCACGAGTTCCCCGACGAGGGCACCCTCATCGTCGGTTAGGCCGCCAAGTGTGTTGTTTACCTTTTTAAGCATAGCCCGCGCGACAGCAAATAGTGAATGGATTGATGTAAATTAATAAAAACAACCCAAACAAACAATAAAACTGCAAGCGATTATATTTACACCTTACCGAGTTCCATTTGCACAAATTGGGCTCAATAAAATTATTTAACTAGTTGAAAACACATTTTGCGAGTAGTTAAAAAGTGCGCAGAAATAATTTAACTGTTTATCGATAAGCTTAATTATCGAAAGATCTTACCTATCGCCATATTTTCATCAGATCCATCGATGCTTACATCGATTAAATATGATGCTTCTTTGAACAGCAGTGATGCCAAATATTTTCCGGAAAAATAAAGACAAAACGGCCAAGGGAAGCAGGGAAAAAAAGGTGAAAAACTAAAAAAAATACGGAAAAATTATAAAAGCGTCTTCAATGACTTTCGGTATTTTCTTTGTCATTGAATTCTTTGAATTTAATATAAATTTAGCGATCGGTTTTAAATAATTAAGCCAGAAATTCACTTTTAGGATGCATGGAAAATTTCGGATACACTATTGCTGAAAAGGTATATGTGCTGGAACATGATAAATTATTTAAATCAATTTAATACTTTATTTTTTTTCCATATAAATAACAAAAAGAAAATTCAACATATTTCAAAAATTTAAACATTTTCTACGCTAGTGACGAAAGCATAAACTATACTTATAAAATTTTTTGGAATTTTTATCAATAATCATCTAACATATCTCTCGCCGTTTTGTACATATGTTTTTTTAATGCTCTGTATTATCCCTGACAGCGTAAAATAAGAGTTTGTAAAACCTGAGAAAATTACTTATTTTTATAGTTTTTAAGAAACTCTCTGTGAATCGAAGACAATTCATCAGCCATGTTTTTCATAATTTTGAGTTTCTCCTTTTGAATTTCCAGTTTAGCCTCTTCTATTGCCAAAATATCATCTGATTTGTTTTCAATTTCGTAATGAGATTCTGGTAAATCCGAATTTGATATGAGATCCACATCAGCTGAAACTGAATCGTCCATTTCAGTTAATATTTTGGCTTCAGTTTTCGTTGCTTGAATATTTGGGTTTTCATTATTTGAATCCAAATCCGAATCAGTTGTCACTGAATTGTCTATTTCAGGCGATTTATTGACTATTTGGATTTTTGGTTCTTCATTATCGTTGCTTGTCCAGAAATCCGAATGCCTGCTGTTGTCCGAATCATCCCAAGGGGAAAAATCTGAAAAATACATGTCTTAAATTAGATTTATATTATATAGATCTAATTGCGCATTGTTTTTACCAAAATCTTCATCCTTGGACAAGTTGAACGATATTGTGTCTTTCAATATCTCCCTCATTTGATTGAAATATAGCCAAGAAGATGGGACTCCAGTTTCATTCAATTTATTCATTTCATTTCTGTGAAACGAAAATTAAGTTTTTAAACTTGTCAAATAAGTTTTTTGACTGACTGTATGTTGCCTTGAGTGTGGTAGGGTATTTACTAGTCATGCATGCTCAACTGCATTCAATGTATGAATATTTACCTATATTTCTTTTTCATGTTATCAGCTTTGGTTTTTATTTCTATGCTGGTAACTTGATATTTTGTCATTTTATTCGCAATATTCCTGTACATTAGTGCATTTGTTGTTGTGCCGCGCAATTCTCGAACGTGTTGTTGCCACAGCTGCAGAAAGAGTTCCGTTGGCGCCGGGTCCCACGTCATGTGGTTACCGCCAGAAGGATGCACATCTGTAGGTTGTAAAATTATTAATATACATTGATAAAAATGTTTTGTTTACATTTTACTTTTCTTCCGCACTTTTCCCATGAGTAGAGTTGTCGTTTCGTTCTGAAAAAGTTCAAATGAACGGAGCACTAAGATGAACGAATGAACTTATTCGTTCACTTCGCAGGTATGGCAACGCCGTCAGCACAGCTGCAGTTGTTTTGTTAATTGTGCATCTTTTGTTTGTTGACACGCGTAAATTGGCAATACAATGGCCGAGGAAATTGACGATAATGATTTTTATCGTGAGAACTTCAGCGCGGACACGGACTGGGAGGTGTTCAACGCCCAGCTGGGCGATATACTGCGCAAATGGGAGCTGGATGTCGACGTCGACGGCGTCCCACTGCAGCCCGAGGAGCTCTTCCGCTGCAAGTGGCGGGTGGAGACCAAGACACTGGACATGCTGCGCAATGGCATTGCCGTGGACTACTACGAGGCGCAGCTTAAGGAGCGGCAGCCACCAGCCGAGGGGCTGTCGAGTGGCAGGTGCCTGCAACGCACCAATTGCCACCACGATCTGATGTGCAATGGGAACAGCTTTGGTCCGCCCATTCGCCAGTCCAGCGAGCTGCACACGCTGGCCAGGATCTACGGACTGCGTCGGTTTGTTGTGCTGCATCCCGCAAATGGGGCCAACAATTATATGAAGTCCACGTCGGAGTTCAATTTCTTTCTGAGCGCTGCGGCGGTCGTAGCTGGCGAAGTGTCCAGCGTGGTGCCCATATTTGTGCAGATCTACGATCCCAAGTGGAACTTCTACACTGGCGTCTCGTTGGCTCCCGCCTTGCGTACCAATTTCCGACTTATTGGCCTGGAACAGACGCCAGCCGAGTGTCGCCATTTGACGGGTTTGCTCTCGCTCTTCCATGACAAGCTGCCCGCCTCGTATCCGCAATCGGCCATGATCTCTGTGCGCACCACTTACTCCCTGGATGCGGTGCGCATTCGCATACCGTTGTATGTGCCCTTCGATCATGGACTGAGCTCGGAGGACATAGCAATCGACGGCGATGTGGAACGTCTGGATGTTCAGCATTTCTATGCACTGCCTCATGGCTACGCTCCAGAGTCGAGCACGGAAAGCTACCTGGCTTACACCTGGCCAGAGCTCTCGGAGAACGTGGCCTTTGACAGCGAAATGCGCACCGATTTTGTGCCCTCCAAGGCGCCTCTTGGCAAGATCTACTTATCCGTGGAGGCCTTTTCCTATCTCACCTGCTGCTTGCGCGATTATCAGGCGGTGGCAAATGTCAAGCGCTCCCTGGAGTCGTATGTGGGTCGCAATTTCTCGGGTACGAGCAGCGGAGCCGAGCAGACAAACCCGTTGGATAAACTAACTGAGCACAAGCTTACGGCTAGGAGAGAGCGCACCTACGAGCTGCCTTCCCAGGCGGGTCTCACAAAGCGGCTGCCTGGTCCCATGACTGAGAGTGAACTGACGGAGCTGCTCGCCTATTTGTTTCCCGATATGCATCCCGAAATGGCGCTGTTTCCCTACTCCAAGCAGAGTTTTAAGGATAAGGTGAGTCGAAGAATGAATATTCCTATATTTACATGGTTTTTATACCCGTTATTTAAAAAATAAGTACATGGGGATATTGTATTCGTTTCAAAGTATGTAAGTAATAGGGAGAAGGAAGCATCTCAGTTCCTATAAAGTGTATATATTCTTGTTCAGCATCAACAGTCGAGTCGATATAGCCATGTCCGTCTGTCCGTCCGTCTGCGTGAGGGCCTAGATCTCAGAGACTTTTATTAACTCCATGCAGATCAAGTTTGTTTTAAATTTTAATTAACGTTAAATACTATTGTAACCTATCATCCTACTAAATCGTAACAAGATCGGACAAATAGAATGGTGGTAATGGCTAATTCAAGTGATTTAAGCAATGTAAGTGCCTAAAAGCATGCAATAAAAAATATTTTAAATTTATTTCAATAAGTAACTGGTATCCTAAGGTTGGGTTCTCGACTCTAACCTTTCCCGGTTGTTTTTTAATATATTTATAAATTTAATGAGAATTTTAGAACTATTTTATTGAATATTTGCAAGACAAAAACTATCAAATTTAGTGCAGTGGAAAATTGTCCACGCCATTCTCTTGATCGTTCTGAAACTACCCAATGTTTATTCATATCGGTTACAATTTAAACTTCATGGTTACATTTTTATAAATATTTTATTTGCATAAATTAAAATGTATATTTCCTTCTGCTTTCAGTTCGATCCCATGCGCATCAAGAGCGCCGTTGCCGACTCGCTGGTCTGTCGCCTCAGCTGCTTGTTGGCCACTTGTCACGCCCACCTGGGCGGGGTCGAGGGCATGGCTCAGTTGTGGGCGGCCTTTACGCGCCAACTGCGCTTATTATGGGATAATTCGCTGTCAGTTCCAGGGTGAGTAATACCATTAATATTCCCATGCCAACGATTAAAAAACTTCAGAACTTAACAAAAATATGCTTTATTTGGAAATTGATGCATAAGCAACAAAAAGACGTGTTTTGGTTTTTTAATTATAATATATCAAAACGAAACGGACAAAAATTGCACTAATTAACTTTAGCTAATATGTATTTGTGTTTGAAGCCGCAAAGTTAACATTTTAGTTAATATATGTACAAAGTGTATATACATATTAACAATTTAACGCACATTTATGGTTAGAGAGTAACTTCATTCCGTTCTAAAATCTAAAACTGTGTGGTGTCTTTTGTGGTTTTCTCCTTTCGTAGAGATGAGCCTTTTTCAATATCATTTATCGCGTAATTTGAACTAAAACTGAAAATGTAACGCAAAAATTAAAAAAAAAACCTGGCCAAAAGTCACGTTCTTCTTCTTGTTTGGCAGTTATTGTAATTGCTCCATCTCTCGACTTTATAAAGTGCTGCTAAAAACTAAACTAAAACTAAGCATGTGCTGCATTCTTTTTTCCTCAACTTTGTTATAATTTATTTCTGGTGCTAAGGCAGTTTATTAATTAATAATTCATTGTAATTGTGTTTAATACTAAATTTGATTTTACATTTTCTTACATTTTTCTATAATCGATAACTAAGTTTAAGTTACCGAAATTCATGTCAAATTCCTAGATAATTTCTTTGCTTACTTTACAAGTGAAACATTTTTATTTGCTTTGAATTTCAATTTAGCCTAAAGTTGCTCTTTTGTATTTCTTTTTTTTGCATCCTTTGAAATTTATTGCCTACAATTGTTTATAAATTTTGTTCAATATATTTATAATTATATTTATTGTTGTTCTTTTAAATAATTGCTCCCGTTTTCCATCTAAATTGTGTGTTAGTCGTCTAATGCTCAAAGCGTTCATTTAACACGTTCTTAAATCGATATTCTAATAGATATTTGTTTTTTTTTTGTTGTTGTCTTACTTCACTAAGTATTCAGTGCCAGACATGGACGTTGTGGGTTTCGGTTCGGTAATCGAACCATAATCCCTGCCCATGGGCACTAAATATTGTTAACTGTCAACTGTGTTCGCACGGATTTTGCACTCAGGCAAATCCCATCATTAAAAATGCTTGAAACTCAACGTTGAAGCTTAGGACTAGTAATTTATGTACAGTGATTTACAATAAAAATGCCTAAGGACCTAGATATTATAGGCAAACGGAAAACAATTGAAGAAGTTTTATTTTTAAATCTTTTCTTCAAATAAAATGCAATAAAAACATAAATATTCCTAAAAAATAATATACAAACCCAAAAATTTTATTTTTTTCTTGTGTATTTTTAAAAAAAGTTGCTATGAAAACTCAAAAGATTTGTATTATGTAATTTGTTTAATTTTTATTAAAAATTAATTATTAAAAATTATGCAATTAATTGTTATTAACTTAGCACACAATTGTTTCGATTGAAGCTTTTATACAAAAAGTAAAAAACTGAACTTATAGTGAAACTAAGAAAATTATATAAATTCATAATTTAACTCGTACTATTTAAGGCAGTAAATATATGTTGTGAACTTTAAACTGGGCTAGACAAGAATTTAAATTAAATTTTGTTTTTTTTTAATGAATTTGAGGTATTCAGACTTTTATAAATTTCAAAAAATTTGAGAAAATAATTAAAAATGATTAATCAAATCAAAATTAAATTAAATTAAATTAATTAAATTTTGTTCTTTAACTTTTTACAGCTCAAAGTGTTGTCAAATAAAATGTTGAATTATTCATGCTTGCCTAACCGCAGCTTTAAATAGTTTTCTTTGCTATGTTAGCTAACATTTGTTTATAGATTAGTTTGTTTTAAGAGCTATTAAGTATTGCATATTAGTACCATATTATAAGATATTGACTTACGTTTTAGTTCTTTGATTGCTTAACTTTTGCTTCGTTCTAAATATCAACTACTTGCTGCACAGCGACAAAGAACCAAGGAAAGCGTAACAGTAAAAGTAAAAGATACAGATACAAATTATGGTTACAGATACAATTGCAGTTACAGTTAAGAGTTATATGTACACAAACAATTGGGGAAATGTGAATGTACTTAACATATTCATTGCACTTCTCTAAACAGCATACAAAAATAGTTGGCTAAATTATACAACTTGATTTTGTGTGTGTGTGTGTGTGTGTGTAATAAATTTTCTATGCAAATTGCTTAGGACACTACAACAACAACAGCAACATCAACAGTAACAGCAACATAACATTTTATTGCACTCAAAACGTTTCCATGTCCAATTTTAAGTCCACGTCCGTTTCAATGTCAGCCAATGTCAAGTTCAGTGACGAAGCGGCAGCTGCTGCTGTCTCAGTGGCAGCAGCAATTGTTGTTGTTGTTGTGGTCGCATCCTCATACTTAGCTGGCTGCACTTGCTCAATGCTTGACACTGAGGTGCTGGGCGCCAAGGATGCTTCATCTGTTTGACTGCTGTCAGTGGCAGTTGTTGTTGCTGTTGTTGTTGCTGTTGCTGTCAGTTGCTGTTGCTGCTGTTCGCTTAGCCTACAATTACAAGTACAGTTACAGTTATCACTAAATGTATGCGCATTGGTTGCATCTATTAAATAATTGTTGCTGTTTCGTCTATATAAAATATTGTTGTTAGTCGTTGCGGGCAACTGTAAACGGAAGGCATTGCTGCGACTGCCGTGTGGACGTGTTGCTGGCGTACTGTTGCTGATGCTGCTACTGTTGCTACTGTTGCTGCCGTTGCTCTTGCCTGTGGGATGATAAATGATTTCCTGGCGCTCATATTCGTTAAAATAGTTCTCAACAACAATGCCCGCCTCTGTTGCCGTTGCTGTTGCTCTCGACGCTGGCAGCAGCAATTGCTGTTGCGTATGGTTGTTGCTGTTGTTGTTGTTAATGTGGCTGCTGCTATTATGGAAATTGGCTGCACGGGGCACCACATCGGGCGGCGAGGTGCAACGTTGTGTTTGCGGTGTATTGTAGTATTGCAATCGTTGATGTTGCTGCTGTTGTTGTTGCTGTTGTTGTTGTTGCTGTTGTTGTTGATATGGCTGCTCCAGTTGTTGATTGTTTCTATGTCGTTGCTCCATTTGCTGTTGCTGTTGTTGATGTTGTTGTTGCTGCTGTGCAGCAACTCTTGACTGCTGACGCCGACCAGTTTCAGCTGCTGCTCCTCCCCCCGCTGCAATGGCCGGCGTCAGATATTGTCAGAGAATACCATCGAAATTTAATACAACATTGAAATATCAGGATAACATAAGTCGCCCTCATAATGGCACCAAACCGTTGCGCGTTGTCGGATTGCGCGCCATATATATATCCATATCGTGATCGGTCCAGTTGTCCGATGTATCGCAATAATTGTTCAACGTGTGCGTTGAACCCGCTGTCGAATATCTACAAACATACAGACAGAGAGAGAGAGAGAGGGAAAGAAAGAAAAGTGGAATTGATTACAATACAACAAAAAATTTACTTTACACACACAATTAAATGCATGTGTGCGTGGAAAGTTGTGGAAGATGCAGTTAATGACTTGTGCAAAAATTGTTTAAACGAACCCAAATTAAATATAGTAATGCTTGTTACATATTTAAAAAATAAAGAAAGAGAAACAAAAGAAGATAAAATATAATAACGTTCAAGTTAAATGAAAGCCATAGTTGTTCAATTGGTTTATCGATATGATGTTATGTCAAAGGAGCTGTCGCTTTAAGCAGCTTTACTCGGTAGTTTTTTCGGAATACACTTAATTTAATCAGCATTGACTACCTTTATTATACTAAAGATAACTTTCGAATAAGATATGCATTACTTTTATTTAAAGCTATACTATAAATGTTATATTATCTCTCTTACAACTATATCAACCTCATTTACTAACTTGATTACAAATTGCACACATTTATAACTGGTTATTTCATTGAAATAAATTGCTATTTATATTATTATAGTCCTACATCAATCTATTGAATATGTACTCAAAACTCATACAACTCTTGTTGTTTTTCAGAAGATTTACATATATACCAAAAAGATTCTTCTCTATAGTCTATTTATTCAGATTTCAAAGACTTTTCCGCTAACTCCAATAAAACTTAAATATTTTTTAAACATTAATATGCCAAAATGATCAATTCCTAAATATTTCTAATAGCCTTTCCTCACTGAAACTACATTTCAGCATTTTAGCATTTTTGGAGCAAATGCTACTTTTTTCCTATACATTTCATATGGGATCTAGTGGTGGGAGAATAGTACATTTCTGAGGAATGTAACTACATTTTCAAAAAAAAATGCGATATTCATCGGAATTCAATCGATGTTTGAAGTTTTTTTTTTAATTTGAGAATGTACTATCACTAGATTTCTCAAATTTTGGCGCCAAATTTCAAACTGTAAAAAACTGAACTTTATTTTAAATTAATGAAGAATGTAGTTATGATAAAATGCTGCAGTTAACAGCAAAAGAAATCAAGAACCGACTCTTATGGCTACATGAGTCAACATTACAGATTGGCGATCGCAACAATTATTATTAAATCGTTACAGTTTCTCATGATAGTTCATTAAAAAAGAATAAATAAAAAAGTAGTGCTTATTGGTAAATATTCTAATATTTATTAGAATCCGTTGTATTGTACAAGACGGATCTGATAAGGGCGCTACGAGTTGCTTTTACCAATAATGAATTATCAGAATCTAAGAATCCTGACTCTTGCTCTAATTGCGCTGATACCATACTATAAGTACGTTGTCTCCAATTTTCGTTATTCCACAGACGATCCCAACCCATAGAGAGCTACGGCAATCCCTTGTTCAATGAGAGATCGTGGAAATGGTGTTTTCACTTTGGGTTCCCTTTGCAATGGTTTTTCCGAATGGTTTTCCAATCGGGAAAAGTTAGATGATCTCCTGACCGTCAGATATTATGTCCTAAGCAGCGAAGTTTTCTTAAAATCCTTCCATTTGTTTTCTCGAATTTTTAATTTCAGTTGTCAAACGAATTTGTAAACAAATCACAAATGTTTTGTAAATGCTAAATGCAAATGCTATGCTATGAGGACAGACAGTTGCATACTTATCGATAGCTCCGATATTTTTATAAAATGTACATTAGTGAGGAAAGGCTATAAATTGACTTCAGTTCCAAAATGTTAGTAGAATTTATGTATATTTCAAACTCCTTCGTGTTGACTTAATCGAAATTTATGAACGCACATCATTTTTGTATCTCATTTACTTAACAACTTATTAAACTTTAAATGTTTCTGAATAAACCTCCGATTTTTGATTTCATTCATTAATTCAGTAAGAGATTCACTTTCACAAAACTCAAACTTTGTTCTCAGTTCACTCTTTAAAAGATACTAAAACCGAAAATCTGCAAACATGAGACTTGAAACTTCAAAGGGGGCGTTAATTAGTACAAATCGTTAATAAAATTTAATGACACACATAAAAGCAGACAATAAAAACATGTTTTCAGACAACTTTCGAGTGAAAAATAAGATACTACAATATATATAAAATTGAAAGTGTGGCGTTTGCAATTAGTGACAAGTGTTAAGCTACTCTTAAGCAGCTTGACAGTTGTGCTAGAGAGTGTGTGTGTGTGTGTGTGTGAGTGTGTGTGTGTGCGAGTGTGTGTTAATTGCGTGTAACTTTAAGATGTTGTGTGAGATGTCTCTGAGTTCTACTTACCGACTTCCCGGTCGATGGTTATGTATGTGCGTGGTATTCAGTTGATCGCGTGATCTGGAACGCGGTCGTGAGCGTCTTGCATTGCTGGATGCAATGCTGGCGGGTCCCCCAGGGCCGACCAAGCCGGCCATGCCCATCAGACTGCCAGGGCCGCCACCTCCGCCGCCGCCGCCCATCATGCCCCCGCCGACACTCATGCCTCCGCCCATGCCCATGCCCCCACCGCCTCCAGCGCCGTTGTGAATGGAACCGGCGTAGGAGGCACGCGACATGCGCTCGGAGGCAGCGGCCAGAGATTGACGGGATTGGCGCAGCTCTGGGCGGGAATTGACCAGATTTGTGGGGAAGGCGCTGCCCAAATAGCCGCGATGCGAGTTATTTGAGAAACTGTGTTGCGATTGCCCATCGGCTATGGATCTGTGTGTGTGTGTGTGCAGTTTGTGTGTGTGTGTGTGTTGTGTGTCATGAATAAAAAAAATAAAATATGAAATAAATAAAAAAATATAAAAAACGAAAATTAAATAAATAAAATGAAATGAAAACATTGCAAATGTCATGCAAATATTTGAGGGCCCAACATTTTTAAAGGCAATTTTAAATATCGGCCACGTTTACTTACCTCGATTTGGCCACCTTGCCGGGCATGCCCGAGAAATGACTGCGCATATCATCGGGCTGTTCGACCGGATAAATGCGTGGTCGTGGTATAGAGCGTCCACTGTACGCCGACACTTGATCCCATTCCTGATAATAATTGGTTAAGATGGACTTTAGTTGAAATCTATTGAAATTGTTATTATAACTTGCATTCTATAGCATTTAAATACCCTGTAAATGTTGATAGTGTGGTAAAAAGGGTATTTAAACTTTGGGTCGAGTCTGGATAAATTGACCACTTAAATTAAGAAAATTGTTCGTTATTTAGAAGTGTCGAAAACGTTTAAAATTCGAGCAACAAAATGACTGGATTATATTCAAAATATAAAATGTCAATTGATCCTTAAAAATTAAAACTCTGCTCCGGAGCCACTGCATGCCCACCGCTGCTTTATATCCTTGTGCTTATAGTCTGTTTTCTAATGAGTTTAGTTATGCATTTATTTAAGTATGAATTCATATAATTTAAAATTGAAATTTAATATTGAATATTATAGTTCAATTCCCCATTGGAAAGAGCTCCTAAATAAATGATAAACCACTCGGCTGCTCGACATTTATGCGAACCATTAAGTATTCTTGGCAACTACAGTATAGAACCAAATAAATTTATATATTGGCCCGGGCCGGAATATTTAGGCGTCGGCTTTTTACGTTCAATTTGTTGGCCCATAAATAAAATGGAGAAAAAAAGTGTATTTATATAAATTGTATACGTGGGAATGTTGGCATGAATTGCTGCCGTTTCCGAGTCACAAGTCAATTCAACAACAAATCGGGGCCAACATTTAAACTCCCCTCAGTTTTGTTTTTTTTTTATGGCCAATTGGCAACTAAACTCACCTTGTGATTGTTAAAGGCCGATAGCGTGGCAATGGAGCCAAGTGGTCCTGGCGAACCGGTTGGACCGCAACAATTAACGGGCAGACCTCCAATTGGCAGTGGACTCTTTTGCTGGTTATTTTGCAGTTTACGCGAGCGTCTGTGAGAAAGAAAGTGGAGTGGGAAAGGAGAGAGGGAAGTTAAATAATGATGATGTTGTTGATAGCATAAAAATACTTGTAAATGGGCAACCAGCTGTGCACCACCCACGAGGACAACAAGGGCAACACCTGGAAGCGATTGCTCACCTGCTCGCCGCAATGAAGACAATCACGGCCACAATGATGGTGCCACAAATGGCCGCACTTGCCGCAATTGTTATCTTATCCATGTTGGAGGTCTGCGAGGAGACCGTGCGCACCTCCCGACACTGTTGATACGGCACCGTCTCCGGCGTCACATGCAGCTCCTCCAGCGATATCACGCACACAATGATGCACTCCTGTGCCGGGACATTCTTAATCTTGAACTCACGCTCGCTGGACTCCAGCGGCGGACCCTGTTTGAATGCCTTCTCGCCAAAGAGTCGATAGACCACACGGAAGCCAAGTATGTTGGCCGTCTCCGAGTCCCATTGGATGATGACGGAGCTGTCCTGTCGGAAGGCGTGCTTCACCTGCACCTCGTTGACGTCATCGATGCGTGTGCCACGTTGCGGCGGATAACCCAAAACCAGCGGCGGTCTTTGGGGCTTGTGTTGACTGCCATTGGCATTGGCATTTCCAGCACCATTCTGACGCCAGCCTGGAGCCTGTTTACCATTTGTATGCAACGTTGAGGACGAGGACGAGGAGGAGGATGAGCTGGAGCTGCTTGTCGATGTTATGGCCGTGGCCTGAACGCTGCCAGTGCCATTGACGCCCACCGTGGGCAATGCAGCTGCCGGCTTGATGGACTTCGTTGCGGCCGTTGTGGCTGGACGAGGAGTCTATTGAGCAGCATCGAGGAGAAAGGAGACAGGAACTCATGAAATTAAGCCAGCGTTGCATTAATTTATTAATCAATATACACTCCCATTATAAGTTAAATTCAGGTTTGAATAGCATCTGTTATTGATTCAGCGGTTAATTCAGGAAATTATCATTCTTAAAATTAATTTTAAGCCTCTGCCAAACAGAGGCTTCGAATTTTATTAAAATTGATTCATTCAGCTCAGTTATAGTCTGATTCAAATGGGTTTATAATTTGCTCAATTTTGGTCAAGAAATGATTACGAAAAACGACAGAAACACTCGTATATAAACATTTAAAAAAATATTGAGATGGTTTTGTATTTTATTTTCAAATCATTCTGAGACTAAATTAAATCATTCTAAATCATTCAAACTCAATTGATTTGTTTCAAATCTGATGCATTTGATGCTTTTCACATCTGATTTGATTTGTTTCAAAATTAATTCAGAATTGTTTAACATTGATGTACTACAAATTTCAAAAATTGACTCACCGTGCTGGCTGCTGTGCTAGAACTAGAACTGGAACTAGTTGTGGGCGCTGCAGTTGTTGTTGTTGTTGTCGTAGTCGTTGACAAGGTTGTTGTAGTTGTTGGCGTAGTGCTGCTCACGCTAGTGAAAACTGGCGACGAGGCAGCTGTTCCCGTTTCAAATTCAACCGAGTCTGGGGACGATGGGAAAGTTGGCTTCAGATTGTCGGCCAGGCCAACTGGACCACGTAGGGCGGCATCTGCAATTTCAGGACAGTTGAGCTCCTCCGGTTGTATGGAGTAGAAGCCACGATCACGGAAGCGAGGTGGCGTGCCACAGAACTGCGGATTGCGCTCGCGAGAAGTGACCTAAGGGAGGACAAAATATTATTATGGTGTAAATGATGTGAAAAAACATCAAAAAATCGATTTTGTTTGATGATCTATCGAGTTAAATAAATCGATTTTTATAAAATATCGACAACTCAAGTTAATCGTAGTTCATATGTAGAATTAAGAACGAACGAACAAAATGATCATCAATCGAAACTTTTTTGAAGGAATGCTTATCGAGTAAAAATACAGCGAAAAATCGACAACTCGATTTTTACGAAATCGATTTTCGAGTACTTTAACTCGATAAGTTTTGTTTTGCCATATATAGACAACTCGATTTTAGTTTTGACGATTTTAACATGTCGATTTCAAACTCGATCCCCAATTTTGATTTACGTCACTAGAGTATACCCATTGACTTACCTGCAAATCACCATTGCGTATCCATTCGGCCACCCAGCGCAACTTGCAGTCGCAGTGAAGGAAGCGACCGCCGAGGGAAAGACCCCGCAACGTGGCGTTCAAATGGGCGAACGCGCCCTCCGGCACCGTGCTCAACGGATTGCCGTCGAGGGCGAGCAGTGTGATGCTGGGATTGCCACGGAATGCCGCCTCCGGCAGTGTGGTCAGCAGATTGAAACCAATGTCCAGAACACGCAACTCCTTCAGGGAGTGCACGGCGCCAATGGGGAACTCCGAGAGCAAATTGTTGAGTAAACTCAGCGAACTCAATGTCTTGCGCACTCCGGCGAATGCCGTCTCAGCGATGCTCTGGATGAGATTCCGCTCCATGTTGAGCGCTGTGAGGGCGTCGAGGCCGTCAAAGACGCGAATGCCCGCCGCGCCCGGCAGCTCCTTGATGCCATTCTGCGATAGATCCAAGAATGCCAGACTCTTGAGACCCCGTATACACTCGGGCACTCGACGCTGTCGCGTTCCCTTCAAATTCAGATTCTTAAGACTCTGGTCGAGGCCACGAAACGCATTTGGGGCGAGAGTTACATTGTTATCGTTCAACTTGAGGGTGGACAACTTGTTGAGGCCGGCGAAGGCGTCGTCGGGTATGTGGGAGAGCTGATTGCGTGATAAGTCGAGCAGATTTAGCTTGCCCAGCACTTTGAGTGCCGCCACTGGCACCTCCTCCAGCTGATTATCCTGCAGATTGAGATTCTTCAGCACCGACTCCTGACCCTTAAACGCTCCACTTGCGATACGCTTGATGCCACAACTCGAGAGCTGCACATTGTGCAGACTTAGATTTGTAAAGACATCATCCGCGAGCTCCTCAATCGTGGCATTGTTCACATACAGCAAATCCACGGGCTTCAGTCGGGCGTATTTATTCATCGCCTCCAGCAACTGAGGGAATTCCACCTGAGAATGGGAAGAAGAACAACTAAGTATTTGTTGCTGATTTGTTTGGGTTATTTGTTGCAAATGTTGCGCCAAGTTCAAGTTTTAAATGTATTCAATTTTAAATTGGAAACTTGATTTTATTCAATTTTCTTTTTATACAAAAATGTACAATATATTGTATTAAATAAGATACGAATTTTTCTCTAGTTATTAAGGGAATTTAATCCGGAACGATGATGGTTTTTTCTCGAACAAATATATTTAAATAAATAAATAAATTTGCTCTACAGCAGCGGTGGGCATGAAATCTGAATCTGGGAGCCCTACAACAAAAACCACAATAACAACAACCCTATTAGAGTCTACCTACTTGCTCGTGAGTCTTTTGTGCGACTTCACGGCGCCGAATAGGCAGAAATAAAGTTGGGAGCAGCCGCTGGCTCCCAGAGCCATTGCGTGCCCACCGCTGCTCTACAGCTAAAAATTATTTTCTTAATATGATTTTAATTCTATTAATTAAAAATTTTTAGAGTCGACTGCCTGAGTTGACTTTAAAAAAAATAATAAATTCTATAGTTAGATTTTCTAACAGCAGATTATATTTTTTAAATTTATTTTAATAATATAGGGGCTCTAACCGAAGATTTCTTTTGAATAATGTTGATAAAAATTATTGTAGGTGTGTTAATAAATAAACCAAAAGTATAATATTGGATACTCTTAGAAATGGTGCTAGTTCTTTAATGTAATCTTACAGTTTCTTGATAAATCTCGATAAAAATCTGGTGTCAATTGTTGACTATAATTAAATAACAATAATAGTAAGGGAGATTGTATGAAATTGCTCACCTGATCACATTGCACGCTCAGCTCTCGTCCCAGGTTGTAGGCGCAGATGCAGCTCGTCTGCAGATCGGGCACATCCCGCTGCCAGGGACATTGTCCTTCGATGCTGCCGCTGCACGCGAGCAGCAGGAGCAGCGTTGGCAGCTGCAGGAGCTGTCGTTTTGTGGGCGTGGTCGCTGTGTGAGTGCTTCGTCTCATCTTAATGCCGGCATAGAGCTTCAAAGGGAAGAGAGAATAAAGGTAGATTAGAGTCGATTGCCATAAATTATAAAATTAATACTGAGATTGCCCAACGGCTGCGCTTATTTGGTCAAGGAAAGGACCAAAAGGACTCGAGGATTACTGTGAAGTGTCCGCTCCCTCGACAGACGAATGGCTTTATCAATCAGTTGTCCTGTTACTTTCAATTTCATTTTCATGCTCGTTAAACAACAAACTGTGCGTGAAGAGAGTGTGTCCCCTGTCCCTTTCCCCTACTCCTTATCCTTATCATTCTCTTGTTGATCCTTTGGCAGTTTAGTTTGATTAATTTGCCTGTCTGCCATGGTCAGAACGAGCCTGTCAAGCGAACGAGCGTCCAGCTCTCCTGTCCATAAAAAAGAAGCATAAAAAATGCAAAAAAAGCACCGAAATGGAGGCACAATAAATCCTGCATCCTTTTTAAGCAGCAACAAAATTGGGACGCGGCAAAGGGGCGAACATTTAATTTAATTTGCCAGCGCGACAGGCGCGTCATAAAAAAAAAAATAAAATAAAAAATAGACTAGAGAAACCTTCCTTCACGTGGCAATCTGGGAAAGTGGCAAAGCGGCAAAGTGGCAAAATGGCTGCCCCAGTCAACAGTCAAAGCTGTTGACCTTTTTGCATAATCATGAATTATGGCGACACTCGGTTTTGATGCGCCCAACTTTTGTTTTCGCGCTGTCTCTCTATTTTCGAGCGAGCTGTGAGAGATTTCTATTGTTTAACTCGGGCACAATGGCGGGGTTGAATGTACTCTAAATAAATGTGTTACGCATACGCCGCGTTGTGCGTAGCAAAAGGTCAACGCTTGACAGACAATGCAAATTTATCAAATATTAATCAAACAAACAAAGGTTGCACCCAATTTGACTGCTCGCCGGAATTAGAATTTTAGATGAAATCAATTAAATATATCTTGCATTTTCTGTTATTCAATTAAATTTAAATCTAAACTAAAATCTTAAATTATAATTGTAATTATTTAGTTTTATTTGTTAACGAATTTATTTTATTTATTTATTAATTTATTTACTATTTCATTTACTTTTATTTATTTAATTGTACTGCTCGCCGGAATTAGAATTTCAAATCAAATTAATTAAATATATCTTTCTTTTCTGCAATTAAATTTAACATCAAATTGTCTTCAATTCAAATCTTGAGTAATTGTATTTCAAAATATTAAATTATATTTAATTTTATTATATCGTCCGTTAAAATTACGTCAGAAAGTTCAATGAATCGTTAATCTATTTTTCGATTATGTTTTTCTTATACAATGCAACACTGCAACTGTTGCAAACACTTTCAATTTAGGTGCATTATTTAAATGCAAAAGTAAAAGTAAATTTTCAAATTGTTCAGACCTCTTCTCCCCTCCGTGTCTGTCTCTCCACTTCGCCCCTTTATTCACTAATAATAATCAAACGCTTCATCGATTCGTTTTCTATAACAAAAGCCACAAATGAAATAAAATTATTAAATAAATTAAGCTGCACGCTTCGCTCCCTCGTAATAATCAACATTAACATCAACGCAATATTTGTCTTTTGATTGATAGTCATTCAGTAATTTATTTCATTTCGTTTTTCTTTAGCTTTTGCTAATTTTCCTGCCCTGAGGCTTAAAATGTCGCTACGCTTGACTTAATGTTTCATGCGATTTGCGTTTAGTTTTCATTTTGTTTTTATCTTTCTTTCATTTTAATTTTTATCTCTCACTTCTTTTCTATTTCATTTGCGCATTTCCTTATGTTTTGTTCAACTCTAAATTGCATTACGTGGTCTAAAAAATATTTTGCACTCGAGTGTGCATTCCACGCGGATTCCCTTTTGTTTTTGCTCCTTCTCCGTCACTTCGCCTCGACACCATGCACATTTCTCACTCAGCTGTCCAGCCACAAATTTAATTAAAAAATTCTTGCACCCATTTTACTTGCAGTTTTCCACCAGCTCGTCGTATTAATTGCATCACTAAAAATTTTTAATGCGCGAAAAGTGCGAAAATTGCAAGACAGAAAGTGGTGAATGAATGGAAAAACGAATCAAAGTACAGTTGTGCAGCAAAGTTAAGAAGTGAGAATAAAATCTGTTATAGAGCTCGACTCGCAGATACCCTTTTTTGAAGAAATAAAAACGCAAATTAAAATGCAGTTGACCAGACAAGATAAGTTTTAATTACTTTCGTATTATCTGATCGACTATAAGAACACTCTCAGAATTTACTGGTATTGGTATTTACTGGTAATGGTATATTAAAAATTTTGTATATCTTAATACTAGACTATTATTACTTTCCCTTACCCTAACCGTTTTAATTACAGGGTATGCAAAACTGCGCAGCTGCCGCACTTTTTCTCAGCTCAATTGAAGGTGTAAATGTTTTGCTGTTGTTGTTGGGCCTCATAATTATTCACTTTTGTCTGTGTTTTTGAATTTTTTGTTTTGTTTTTTTGTGAGATGGCTTTTGCCAAATTTGCATTTTTAGACAATGGACGGTAGTCCGAAGCAGCACTACAATTTTTTAATTTTGTTTTATTCTACTTCTTTTTTTTTTATTCGCATCTATTTTTGGGAAGCTTACAAACAATTTTTAACTTAGAGCCGCACGTCGACCTCACTTAAAATGAGATTTAATTGAAGCTTTACTTAACAAAGGCCGTGAAGTTGGCACACTTTTTTTGGGGCAGGCCGCATTGTGGGCGTGGCTGGGCGACCGCATGTTAATTCGGTTAAGCATTTAAGTGGATTAGATTTTTAAGGTGTCAAGTAAGGAAGAAAAGTTAGATTTTTTGACGAAAAGTTGCCAATTGAAAAGTTTGCAGGTGTGTGTGTGTTGCTTGGATTTTGGGTCTTTTGATTAAATGAATTTTTCAGGTCATCGCTCGTATTAAAATTGAAAAGGTAAATGAAATTTACTTGAGCTTGAGCTGCAGATAGAAACCATTCATGTTTTTCCAAGTGGATTTTGACAGGTCATCCAATTTGAAGCTTGACAAGATACTAAACAGATGCAGGACCTTTGAAGTGAGTGCAGAAGTTGTCAGATTGTTGATAAACTGAATTAATAATACATGAAATATTACTCACTAATATCTGACTATTTATTTATTTCTCTATTCATCTATCTGTGCAAAAGCTCATATACCATGTCAGCTCCCGTTTTAGTTTGTGTTCAAGGCAATATTTCATGTTCACCCCGACTGATAAGTATTTCGCAGTGCTAAACAATCAATTCAGTAATAAGCAACTAATTAATTGATCTATAAATAATTAACAACAAGCAGTTGCTTTTTTAACAATTACTTTTTTTGTGACGCTTTTGATTTTCTTGATTAAAACTTTTGGCAAGTTAACAATTAATTTATGACGGCTGATTGTTTGGATCGTTATATGATGATAACATAATCTTCAAGTGGCACAAATTGTTCCAAATTGTTGTAGCAGTCACGTCTTAAATTTACGATAAACTAAAACAAAGGAAGAACGAGCTAAGTAACAAGCCAACAATAAAGATGTTAATCAAACGCAATGTTTTTAAAATATACGTTATTTATTAATAATAAAATGAGAAATCCATAGGAGACTCTGTAGAATATATATACAATTTATAGGCTATGATCTATGATCAATCTGCTAAAATTACTTGCAGATATCATATTTCAATATTTCGGCCACACAGATGGCGTTTTCCTCGTCGAAAAAGTAGTTGCCACAGGTTTTCTCGTCGATGGTGCGTCCATCCTTGCAGCGCAGATAGTGGCGACAACCCTTTTTCGAGCTGAGCACAAAGGGAATGGTGCGACCCTGACAACGATCCTCGGAGCAGGCGACTTTATTGGGAGGTCGGCAGGTCTGGCTGCTCTTGTCGAAGAACGAATCGGGGCCACATTTGCCCCAAACGGGCTTGGGATCTGGAGTGCCATCGAGCTGTTGCGCGCAGAAGAAGTAACCCTGACAGGTGGCACCGTCCGAGACATAGGCGTTCTTCAGGGGTTTCTTTACGGTGCCGCAGACATCCTTCGGATACGGATGGGCGTTGCAGTAGACGAGGTTCTTGTCAATGCATTTGCCCGAACTGGCCTCATAGTAGCCCGTCTTGCAGGTCTTGTCCTCCAGGACGCCCTTGGTGCACACATGGTAGCGATCGCAGCCCTGGGCATTGTCAAAGTTCACGCCGTTCTTGATAATGCTGCAGTAATCAAACTCATGTGCCTTGCAGTCCGATGCGTATGTCCAGACGCACGTTTCGGTCACGTTGTTGAAGTGCTGATTGTCGCCGCATTTGCCATACAGTGGCGTCTCCTCATCGGCACAGAAATAATAACCGAAACAGGACTTGGGATCGTTAATAAAGTGACTCGCTCGATTGGCACAGGACACGCCACAATCATCATCGACCCCGTCCAGAGTCTTCACGCACTTCAGCGTGTCCTTGTTGAAAAATGGCGTGGATCCCGTGCAGGTTGTGTAGGTACTCTTCGAGTTGACACACGTTATCGAGCGACTGCAGGACTCGGGATCCCTGATCACCGTACCCTCCGGAAATATCATACAGATGTCCTCAACACGTGCTTGGCTCAAGCCACAGAGGGCCAAGACCAACACGGCCAACAGACAGAAGGAACTGCTTCCTGTAACAAATATTTAATACTCTAGTTTATTGCTGTTCCTAGAGATTCTAGAAGTATTTCCCAGTAGACCCACCTTGCATTGTGCGTTGTGTTCAATTCGGTAGCTGACTTCAGACTAATCGAAATCATTTCACCAAAGCATCTATTTAAAGCCCAATTTGTTGCCTGATAAGCCCAATTGAAGCTTGTCTGCATTATTAAAGAGCGTGATGAAGGAAATTCCTAATGATAACTGATTAGATTACTGGCCGAAAATAATACCACCCGTATATTGTGCAGATGTTGCGACTTGGCTATAATAATACTATATATTTGTTTAACCCATTGATAAATCAATTGCCGTAGAGTTGAAGACTAATGGAAGACTTCCAAGTCAGCTGAATAGATATGCTCAGGTCTAATCTAAAGAAAACAACGTCATCTTGATTACTATAAATGTATCGTATAGTGAAAGGAAATCGATAGTATCGATAGTATTATTGTTACATATTTCACTCTCTCTGATTGTTCACACGGATTATTTTAGATCAAGTGGAGGGAATATAAATAAGCCACCTTTACCTTTATTATTTGTTTAATTAATACTATTTATATAATTCCATTTAAGAAATCTGGAAATTTCTCTCGCTCGCTCGATAGTATTATTGTTACATATTTCACTCTCTCTGATTGTTCACACGGATTATTTTAGATCAAGGGGAGGGAATATAAATAAGCCACCTTTACCTTTATTATTTGTTTAATTAATACTATTTATATAATTCCATTTAAGAAATCTGGAAATTTCTCTCGCTCTTATCAAACTCTCCTCTGACGTGCATATAGATAAGAATTTGTTTTCTTTTTAATCAATTGTTGTGTTTTAACAGACAATATATAAATTTGTGAATGAGCTCAAATAATTTAGCTCATAAAATCCTCATTGAATAAATTCTGAAATAAACCAAATAAATTATTATTTATTTGAGTCAGCTTAGATGAAATTTAGATACAAATATATCTCTATAACAATCAATTTGCAATTTTATAACCAAATCAAAAGCAAACTAAATTTAATATTGTTTGCAACACTTTCGAGCATAAACACTCTCTTTCTCCCTTCTGTTCTCTATCCTTCGCTCTTCCTCGCTGTCTCCCTCTTTCTCTGTAATTCTGTCTGTATTAACAGTGTTGTGGCTTTAAGAGCTAAGCCATTTCCGGCTGTTGTGTTTATCCAATGGCTTCATCTCTGCCGCACTCGAAATAAATATAACTATAAAGTGACTTGGCCAAAATGGGCCAAAAAACAAATTGTTGTGCATGTGTGTTTGTGTGTGTCTTGGCCACAAAATAAAACGTAACGTTTGGTCATATATTTAGCTAGTTTATTTTTGGAAGGCGGATGATGAGGATGGGGATGAGGCTGAGGCTGAGTTTAATGATGTGCAGGGCACTTGATCTTAAACTGGACGGCAGCTGAAACTAGCCTCATTGTGGTCATCAGCAAGGAGAAGGAACTTGGCCAATTGGGTTTTAGGTTGGCTTAAAAAGCTTTTAAGCAGCTGCTGCACGAAACTCATAAGCGAAGTTTATGCAAATGCAAAAAAGGGCAGCAACTTCACTTCTTGGCTTGGCTTAAACATCCGCCAGTGCCTTTTTGGCCAAATAAGTCAGTTCCTGTCCCCCTTTTTTAAGCTGGCTGTATGCATGCAACAGAGAACAACACATAACTGAACTTGTGGTTCAATAAACTCTTGGTCGATGAGTCACGGGAGCAGCGCTTGTTACCACTTTGCTCATTTGCTATGCACAACAAACAACGCACAACAAAGCGACCACTGTGAATACCAAAATGCTTGGAAAGGGTCCCAGCAACAACAACAATGACAATATGTGTGTTGTCTTCTGTCAGTGCGTGTCATGGATCCAACACATATATATTTAAATATATACACATATACTTGTAGCTCCACTGACAGCTGATGGCATTCTTCTTTGTTTGCACGCCGCGAAGTCAGGTTTTATTGCTACTTTGTTGATGGCTCTGAGACGGGCTCTGTCTTCTCCGGAGTTTGGGGCTGGGCTCAGAATCGTACAAAAATAGAGTCGAATTGAAACACTTTTTACTGTGGCTATTACAGTTGGCAATCCTCAGTGTTATGTGCTCATCAAATCTCAGATAAACAGATATCAGCAAGTCTAAAGTCTGATTTCTCATGTTCATGTCTTGATTATCTTCTATTTATACACAAATAAATTGAAACTATTATAAAGGTAGCTTAGTAGTTATTTTAGCATACATGACATCACTAATAATAATTTAAATTTTAATAAAAGAGTGTGTATAAGTGATTATTAGACATATACATTAGCTTTGAGGAAGCGTAAAGTTTTTTAAATTCTGTTGTAATATTTCTAAGAAATAATCAGAATTTTTAAAACAAATAAATTGAAAAACTAATCAAAAGACCCAGCAAAATCTCTTTATATAAATAAACACATGTTTTTTAACAATATCTGTTTATTTGAATAAATAAATATCTGCAGTTTTGACAATTACTACATATAAGCTAGTGTTATTCAATGCTGTTGCAGCTCAGAGACTTTGTAAGACAAACGCACCTTCAATTTGAGTTCGATGGCAAGAGAAACCGAGCTAAAATAAATATTATTTGATTTTTGAAGGTGTTGACTGTAATTTGCGACTTCTGATAAATATAGAACATAAGAGTAGATTAAGACACCCAATAGTTATAAATAAATCGACACTTAATCGTCTTTGTTTTACTTTTAAATAATATGTTTTATTTTTAAATTGTTAACTTTAAATTTGATGGCATTTTATGCTAAAAGTTGATGCAGATTTTTTAATATAACTTTCGCTTTTCATCCTTTTGACAGGATTGCGCCTGGTTTTCCGGACACACGCACTTGCCTGTTGCATCAGAAGCTGCAGATGCTTAACGTGTGCGTCGAACGTCGTTTGCAACGCGAGGCACTTGGCAAACGAAAACAACAACAACAACAGCAACAGCAGCAACTGAGCGTAGAGGATGACGAGGACGATGACGATGGCGAATTCTATGACTGCGATGAGCCAACTTCCTCAGGCGGCTCACCAAGCAGAGCTGTGTTGAGTCTGAAGCCCGAGGGTCGCCTCAAGCGTTTGGGAGAACAACATTTGTTGGACGAACCCGAGGAATTTCTCTATATACCCGAAACTCAAGAGCCGGTGCCCAAGACAGAGGATCAGCTGCATGACGACGCTGAGGTTATGCTACAATTGGGACCCGGTTCGGGATTGAGCACTCAAATGATGTGCACTTCTTTGTTGTCCGACATGGAGGCATTCAAGGCGGCAAATCCACGTGCCAAAATGGAGGACTTTATACGTTGGTATAGCCCCAAAGATTGGGAAGAAGTCCAGGATGGTAGGCATATTAATATAAATATAAGTTGACAGTTGATTCATGAGAGTATTTATGCAGAGAGTGGACAAACTACACATCAGTTGAGTGTGCGCATGACAACCGAGGGAAATACGTGGCAGAAAGTGTGGCAACAGGCTCAGGCAGTGCCCGTGGCAAGACAGCGACGACTCTTCGATGACACGAATGAGGCACTGAAGGTGCTGCACTATCTGGAAACGAGAACCATGAGCGAGATCTATGCGCTGACTGTGGTGCCAACTCTGCACACGGCAATTCTTAAACTAATTGTAAGTGTAGACCATACCCGTTAAATAATGATTATTTTAATTAGATTATTTTTGTTTAAAAGTCAAGCCAATGATTAAATTACGACTATTTTCGGTTTTTAACGATTACAAAAAAATCAAAAATAATCTAAAATTATTACAATTAATCAAAAAAAAAAAAATCAGAAAAAATAAAAAAAAATCTTTTTGAGTATTCGGATTATTTTTTATTTATTTCTGATTATTTATGACTATTTAGTAAAAATCAAATTATTTTCAATTTTCACAATCAAAGTAGCCTGAATAATCAGAAAAAATCCGAAATAATCAGAAAGATAATTTTCAATTATTTTTTTTCTGACTATTGTTGAATAATTGTAATAATTTTGGATTATTTCTGATTTTTTGTAATCGTAATCATTATATAACCACAAACTTTTCAACAGTGAATTATATATCCACTACGATTATTTCCAAAAATAGTATAATTTATTAGTAATTCTAATTGAAATTTAACAGGTATGGTGTAGACAGTAACTATTTGCACTTTTAAAATAGGCTCAGCTTTATAACTTTTTTTTTATATATAATTTTCTTAATTTTTACAGTCAGCTTTAAACACAAAAATCGACTGCAATTTGTAATTTTAAGTTCATTTAAATTATTTAATTATAGATTGTAATTTGTTGACCAATCGATCTGCTGATTAATTGTGATTTCCCTATCTTTCCAGGACATCTACAGCAATGCCCATGTGGAGGACATTTTCAGCGCCCATATCGAAGAGCTCTTGAATGATTTATGTCGCCTCTCACGTGCTCAGTCCAATGAAGTGCCCAATGTGGAAGCTTTTATCTCCAATCTCGCCGAACTGGAGCGTCGTTTCTATCAGTTCAAGTGCTTCGAAAGACTGGCTGGGTATCCCAAACGCAGTAATCAGTCGCAAGTCAAGCGACAGTTTGAGGAGATACTTAAAAATGAGAACTGTTGCACCATTGTCAACAAGAAGCAGGCGGCAACGAGTGATATTGTGTCCGGAGGAGGCAGCTTGTATGATATTCTGAGTCCCAAGTTACAACAGGATATTTCTAATCGGTTGATCAGCAAGGATTATGTCATACGACTCGACGGCGATACAAAGGCTACCGAAAAAGGACTCTATCTGGGACCACAGTTCATGAGAGCAATTGTCACCGGAGACAAGTTGAGACTTTGCGGTGCCTTCACAGAGAGCACAACATTCGTATGAATAACTAGAGAAGAGAGAAGGATATACAATAAAGTGAACTGATTCCATAACCAACGTATTCATATGATAATCTATATTATAATTATCTTTGCTTTTTATTGGTGCTTTTGTTAACTTTAAGTTTTATAACAAACGCAATAAAATTATTAATATGCCAAGTTGTCGAGTGTTTTCGTATAGTTGCCTATCATCAGTTTCATTTGTAAGTAGACACCAGACAACCACATCTAAACGTATAATCACACAACCACTTAAAGCCATTTGCAGGCAAATATTTTAGCCATCTACTGTAAGTTGCACTTGAATGACAGCTAACAAGGCAGCGAACGCTCTGAAAACTTGAGACATGAAAATTGCCTACATTCCAAGTGGTAAGCAAGACATTGCCGAAGGCGTCTCAACGATTCCACCCAAAAAAGCCCAACTAACACTCGGTTTGGTAAGCAAATTGTGGGCCATGTTTAACTGAAATTATTTTAAGCGTGCTCGTTGCTGTTGCCGTCGTTGTTGTTGTTGTTGCTTGTTGGTAAAGGAACACTTTTTGCCTCTTGGCCAACACATAAAACATTTCTACTCTTTCCTACTTTTATTTCTGCGCCTTTTACTGATACTCGTAAATGTTCCGACACTAAATTACCTACGGGCTATAATTGTTTTGTGTACATGCCGCAGTCGCAGTCGTTGTACCGAGTTTCGAGACAGACGATCCGACAGTCGGACACAACGACAGTCGACCTGCCACAACAGACCAACTAAAGGAAACTCATGCAACCAAAAACTTCCGCTTACCTCGCCCCAAAATGCAAAAGTGTAAAAATACTCCTAGTATGAGGATGAGAATGAGTCTAAGTATAGGTATGAGTATGAATTTCAACTACTCGTTCTCGCAGTCGTGCTTTGTATTTATAGCATTTGCAACGAGCCGCAATGTTAATAATAATCCTTTAAAAAGCCATTTACACTGAGCGCAATTTCTTTAAGTAAACAATATTTTCTTACTGACATTCTTACTATATTTGAGCCAATTTTTAGATAACCTAACACAAATTTGACAGTAATTTGTTTCTGGCTTAGAAACGCATTTAATCTAGACTTAATCAAAAAATTAACTTTAATAGCTTCAAGCTGATTCTCACTTTAGGCAAATAAAATTCATATTTGAAAATCAACTCCATAGTTTAAGCTGTTAAAGACAATATCAAATGTTATAAAAAGCTCAAATTAGCCATAGGGAAACTTTATAATAAGCTATAGATTAATTGTGCCATACAGCTCGCTTGAAGTTCATAGAAGTTCATAGCTCAATAAATGATTAAAATTATCATAATTAATACTTATTAACATCAAGGGCTTAAGTTGAACTCAAAACGGCATCTCAATAAGTTAACACGATTCAGCTACCTTTCATTCACATCAAACCGTTAAACTATTAAGAATTATACTCAAAAGTTACTTAGACGTATTCAGTTGATTCACAGATGCAGCACAGTGTCTGCAAACAGTTATCCTTGGCAAATCAGAAAAAAATTGCGCACACAGTCTAAAAATATGAATATGAATATAAACGTATATATGTACTATTTATATGTATATGTTTGGGCAAATATAGGAGTATGTAAAATGTCGTCGATTTCAATAATATGTAAAATAAAAAAAATAATTTAATTAAATTCTTACAATCAATTTGGCATGAAATGGCCGCTGAATGGGGAAGCTCTTTTCCAATTGATTTGCTGGTGGTTTTGTGGTACCTATACAGAGTCTATATATTGTAAATATGTGTTTGTGGTGTGTGTGTGTGTGTGTGTGCGGTGTGTGTGGCCAGTGTTACAATTTTGCTGATGCAGTTGAATTTTAATGAAAGCTCTTTTATATATTTTTTTTATTCGCACAGAAAATTGAATTATAGCAGACATACCGAGAGGAAATATATATATAAAGAGAGAGAGAAACTGCAAGACTTGTTGAGATTTTCAATTTCTATTGAACTGTACTCGTATATGTGGCTGCGAATTGAAAAGTAGCTGTGAATAAAAATGAAATGAAATGAAAATCATGAAAATAAATGAAAGATGCAGTCACAATACTCGTATTGGTTAACACAAAACTCTTCCACGAGTTACCAGGATTTTAATTTGTATGCACATGAATTATTCAATTCATAACGCTAACTGCCAAATCCTAGCTAAAGCCCTAACTATTCTTTTCTTTTTTCTACTTCTTCAACTCCCTCTCTCAAAGCTCTAATTGCATCAAATGAAGAGTTCTGTGGCTCAATGAAAAGAGGAATAAAATATATGGAAAGAAAATTTGTGTTTTTATATCGTTGCAAAAAGTATTATGCCATAAATGATGAATGGATTTTAAGAATGCATATCAGATTCCTAGGAAGGACATGAAAAAAGAAGAGTAAAGATTATTGAATAGCTAAATAAATAAAATAAATAATCTGTAGAGTCCCTTTGGATTTATTCTATACAACAATTACAAACTTAATTTGGAATAGAAAAATTTTTTTTAAATATTAAATATATTGTTTAATTAAATTTTATCTTCTGAGTGTCAAATATCATGCCAACCAAATTTTATTAAAGTAATTGCATTATTTTTGGAACAATCACCTGAAAATGCTTAAATTTCTTCCCAAACATCGGCAAGAAAACATACAATTAGTTACTATATTAACCATCTTTTAGAGTGTTAAATATTCAACTGCAAAGATAAAAACCTTTGATTTTATTTTAACCATGCCGCATTTAAAACTAAGCGTGGGAATGGCGCACAAATTTGCATATTCATCATAAAAAGGGAGAAAATGTAAGAAAAATCTGAACTGAACTCATATTATAAGTTTCACAACTCAATAATTAAAAGTAAACCAAACAAAAGAGCAGTAAACAATCATAAAAAACAACTCAAATTATGATTAAAACGTGCCAAAGAGCAACAACAACAACAACGACTACGACAAATTGCATACTTTTTTATGGTGTCAGAGTTGAGTTGAGAGTTACAAAGTTTTTGGATAAGGAGAAGTTGTAACTCGTTGTCGCAATTTGGATCTTGTCAGCCTAAAACCTAAGACCCAAAAGCCCAAAGCTCAATTTTAAGCAGCTTATTACAAATTTGGTTGTATGAGTGCAGGTAAACACTCATGGGTGATGTGAGTACACCCATAATTTACGAATTAACGAATTTCGTAAAATACTCAACAAGGTTGAATAACTTGTCTTGAGTGTTTGCAAATAGGTGTAATTGAAGATGCCAATTGTTTGCCTGCAATTAGCCCTGTCTTCTTATATGTCTCTGTGTGTATGAGCGAGTGTGTGTGTGTGACACATTGCGTACATTGTGTGGGTTATCTAAATACATACATATTTACGCCCGCATCTCAATCAATGTGTTTGAAAAATCTTATAAGGCTTGGCATCTAAAAATTCAAAATTAATTTGTTCACAACATCCGCTTGAGCAACTGACCTGCTTTAACTTAAAGCATTTGTTTTTAGTTAATTAACGACAATCTGTGAGTCATAATTTCGTCTAATGAAATATCTATCCATATATTTGAATAAGTTTTAGCTGACATTTACGAAAACAAGCGTTAAATTGCCAATGACACTGACTAAAAATGGAAATGTCAATAGACATAAATGCAGTGAGATTTAAAAGATGTGTAGGTATTTAGTCAATAAAATGGTCTTAAGTTGAGCTTCTATATTCAGTTTTTAAGAGTAAGTACTAGAGCTTCAATGTTAATGATATCTTTTTTCCGAAATGTTTAAATATATTGTACTTTAAAAGTTATTGGCCCCCAAACTGTCATGCCTCATGTGAGTTTATGACATTCAGTACATTACATTAAGATTTTTGTGCTCTGTTAAAATGAAACTATCAGAAACTAACTATCCATCTTTACGCAACAAAGTATAAATAAATTCTTCTCTCGCCTTCTCTTTAAAATTCCATTAACTTTATAGTACGTAAAGTCTTATTTTTAAGTTGCGCACAACTGAAATCAAGCTGCCAAAATTGGATTATTGATATCATTATTGTAAGCTGTGTATTTTCCGGCGATATTTAAAAACAAACAAGCTGAGAAAAAGCATTGCTGGAAAAATACTGGAACACACTCTTCCGGTATGCTTAAATTCTGAATAAACGGCTTTAAAAACTTTTTAATACCCCGCAAAAAGGGCAAGAACAGAAAACGATGGCAAACTTTAAGTCGTTGCATGTTTTCTTTTTCTGTTTTCGGTCTTTGCAGATCAACTCGCTGCTTGCTGAGATGAGAGATGAGAGATGATGATGATGATGATGATGATGGTGGGAAGAGGAGCTGGGAGGGGCGTTTATTAACATTGCCTGGGCGTGGCAGCTGCTGCCAAAAGGTGTTAAGTGGCAGGCACGACGAGCAAATGATGATGAGCAAAATTCACTCATACGAGCACGAGGCTGAGGCTGAAGCCTCCACTGAATATGAGAGCGTCAAGAAATCTGCGTAAAATTTACAACATTGCCCCATAAATTACAACAAGCGCAGCAACAACAAGAAAATAAATAATAAAAAATTGAATGATAACAAGAGTACAGCAATCGAGAGTCGACTGAGGATTACCCTGTTAAAAATACAATATATGCATTCAGTGGAATATCAAGTGATTAACTCTGAATTTTCCGTCTGTCAGAGTTTTCTTATTAAGCATTTATTATTTTAAATGAATTTATCAATATTTTATTGAGATCATTTATAGTAATGACTTATTGAGAATACTTACTAAGCTTTTATCTTTATTCTTCTTATGTGATTTCAATGATTTTACTTTAAAAACACATTTATGGACAGTATGTAGAGTCATATTCCATTTTATTTTTGTTAAACTCATTAAGCGCTTTTTACGAGTGCAGGGTATATTTATGCCTGGGCGTTGGAAAAAAATATTTATGAAAATTTCAGCACCATAACCAATTCTCCAAGGAGACACAGACTCATTTTTTTGGTTGAGCTTTTTTCGTAATGGCTAATTAAATTGGCAAGCGAAAAGTGCGCGCTGCTAGCTTAAAGTTGAAATCTCCAATTGAAAAAGTTGCGATGGCCAACAGAATTGGAAATTCAATTGGAAAACAACTGCTAACAAAAACGCATCAAAACATGTACACACACAGCTTACACATACACAAACATATACAGATACAGATACACAACACAGACACATGAGCATTTGCCACACAAACATTTGTGCAAAGTTACGGACAACTCGCGATTGACTGTGGTCAGAAATGCGAGCTAAGAAAAATGGTTCTAGAGCTGAGCTGTTAACCAGCAAAGATACTATCTATCCAACTATCTTTATTATTTTTCTATGTAGCAAAGAGTTTTATTTTTTCAATTTAAAATAAGAGCATAATGACATATTTTAATTTATTCGATTTTTTATTTCTATATTTATCCAAGAACATTTATTATGCAGCACTCAAAATTAGTAAGATAATCTCCATTGTTAGTAGTTATTATATCCATATCATAAACAAAGCATTAGAGCTATCTTAAAAGATACACAACGCCATTTACTTAAACCTCTGAGACAGCTAGCTATAAAAATTAATTAATCAATTGAATAAATGGCTGAGACCTAATATAACTAATTCTGAATTCAGTCTCTGCATCTGTAACACATTTCTATAATTGTTTATAAGAAATCTGTTCATCAATATTTAGTCTTATATCAGTTTGACTTTTATCACC